>CM057004.1:71539724-71581906 GCA_029891345.1 Dryococelus australis | reverse complement strand
GATTATGCGAAGCATATTAATCTCTAGTATTAACATCGTGGGGGATTAATGCCCGTTCTATGATGCACGGATACGTAGGAAAACTGACTCGGAAATGCAAGCTTCAAGCCGACGACCCGGGATGAATTATTCTAACCATTGTACAAAACGAATAAACGTACGGTCTTGAACCTTACAAATTCAAAAATATCCTGTTGTTGCAAATTACTCATAGATTTTATAAAATACACATCTCATTTTGTATATTTTTACAGTGTTTAAAAATACGAAAATATTAATGCCGAACCATATGCACTTATTTATTAAAATAAAAATGATAGTCGCCACCGCAAATTGAAGCACTTGCCGTGTATACCACAATGACCACGAAAAAGAATATCAACAAACCAAATATTCAATTCCAATTGGCTACACGAATTCAAGCACATTGAAGAGTTGGGAGAGGCCTAGCTTTATTACGTGTATCCTTACGTTATCCGCGTCATTGTAGATTGTGTTACGTGTCAGCTTCCGTGATGCGTATACGCGTGTGCCGTAGAATGCGTCTTAGCGAACGTAACGTGGGATATGACGTGAACCCGCCTTTTTTTTCCTTGGCAGCTCGGTGGGCGCTGCGCTACTAGTTGCGGCGGCTGCCGATAGATGTGTCTGCGCGTTCATCGGGCGAGTGATGATACGAGCAACAAGTTGGCGGCGATCGCTCTCGCGAGTGGCTTGGTGCGCATGCGTCGTGTCGGCCAGACGAGTTCGGAACGTTTCCAGTCTACTATGGCCTCCATCAGCGCTTCCATTACGAGTCGTGGAGTGACTGACAGTGTTTTCGAGTGTTTCCCGCGGCAGTTGTGCAGAGACGATAGTTCTGTGAAACCGCGATGAGGAATGAAGCTTCTGTGTGATATGTTAGTTTATCCTCATTTGTACAGAGATATTTATTTTCGTGTCGCCCTTGACGTGAGGATAGGTTAATCCGTGAAGTTGTGTGTAGCAGCTAGCGAACTGTGGACAAATTGAAATAAATAGATCTTTTAGGTTTTGATAGTTAAACTGCTCCCAAAATACTTTCTGAAAGAAGGTACGTGTGTATATTAAAAGTAGTGTGTGTGTGTGTGTGCCTTTTAACCTCTAACCCAACATGTTTGAAAATGGGGAGGCGTTAATGCTTACTTGCAATATTGAACATGTCGACGAAATGAATTAAACGTTACATCGTTGCAATATGTGCAAACAGATTTCCTTCGAGACACAAAGCGCGTTTTAAGTAGTTGCGTAAATTGTAAACACATTGTCAATTTTTTTACGCAGCCCTCATGTTATTTTTTTAAACATTTTGGCGAGGTATTTTTGAACTGTAAAAAATTGCATTCCGAAGAATTATCCCGGGGAGCCATGCGTGTATGCGCGTGCTGAGCTTCTTTCAGCTGGAGACTGCCATGAAGTTGCAGCTCATCGTTGTGGAAACTGGAGAAAGATGGAGAAGAGCGTTGCTCAGGTGAGTGGCTACCGACTTTACGTTTGCTATCATTTACATTCTGCCAATTTAGCTGCCACTAGTTTGCCGACGTACGTATCCGCGAATTATCAATACCAGAGATTTTTTACAAATACGCTCGTGCTATTAGCGCGCGTCGTTTCGCATTCACGTGCCGTTCCGAAGAACAACTGTGTCAAGACAGTCGTTTGTTTTGTTATTGTGATCGGGTCTAGTCAGTGCGATGCAGTGTAAACATCTCCGCAGTGAATGTATATAGTGCGAGCTGCCGTCTGTACTTTAGGCGACGGCGTCGCTGTAGTACTGAGTTTTAAGAAAACGAGCCCCAAAATTCTTTTTACTTAACACACGGCATTAAAACTGCAAACCGTTACTACAGTCGCTCTTACGCATTTTCGCAGAGAAATACCCACAATTTCGTACGAGAACAGCAAATAAGTATGATAGGAATAATCATAGACGAAAGTTATCGAGGTGAATGTATTTAGTGGCACTAGTATTACGTGGCCTGATTTGTATGTGCATGCGTAGAAAAAACTGGGCAAGAGTAGTTGGTACGAGTAATACAAAACAACCATGCAGCCCATTGAATGTACAAATATCCTCGAGAGTGACTAGTCCATTGACGTAAAATGAAAATACATGCACGTGATTAGATCAGTTGTTTATTTTTTAATATCTGTACGAAAATGTGGGTTTTTTTTTTTGCGATTGTAGTGCGGCAGCAGTGTAATTTTATTCCAGTAATAAAAACAAAATTATAGTTATCAACAGGAGTCGAGTTATATTCGAATCTTTGATTAACTTGAAAACCTAGTTACTACCCGACAAAAAAAAAAAAAAACAATATATGTAATAAAATGTGAGTATGCATACTTCCCTTAATTTTGTTTCAAGATTTATAACTTGTAAGTTTTAATGTTTTCTGTGTTTCACTTTCAAAAGTACACAAAAAAACATAGTGTACATAACGTGACTGCAGTATAGTATGCATACTTCCATATATTTTTTGCATATTTGTGCTGAGACTCCGTTACACTTCGGGCGCGTTTGTATGGTGTTAGTAGCTATCACGATAGTAGATATCACGAAAGTGTGTGAAAGTGTCTCGCGATAGGTTCTGTTTACAGATGATTGAGATATGCTGTGATAGTTAACTCCAAAAGGGACATGTCCGACAGCACTTTTGTAAATACATTGGTAGGCCCTACGTTAATATCCATTTGTCAAGAGGTTGCTATTTTTTTGGGGTAATTAAATATCGTAACAGGATATTAATGACATGTAAACATATATTGTTCCCGTGGTTTATTATATGACAATAAGTATGCTGTCAATACATGTATGGATTAATTAATGGAGCAAAGAACACGTAAACATTTCGTATAAAAATGTTGAGTCCGTTATCTTATAAATTATGGGTGAGAAATAAAAATATACATTGTACTCAAAAAACTCAACTTCAACATTGCCTCGGCATTACAGAGTGGCTAGTGGTGACTACAATCATTAACGCAACGTTTGTTGCATTTCTTTCCCTCAAATTTTTTACTTTCAAGAAGTGCTTGGTTTTAATATTTATATCTTGCTTACTTATTTACTATTTAGTGCTTTTAGAGTAAAAGTTTGGACTGGATCGAACTCGGATTAGATTCAACTAGCAGCGAACTCTGTATGAACTCGTATCGTAAGCAAGCGTTTCAGGTAAAGTTTCGAACATGGACTGAACTATAAACAAGACTGAATGTGATTGAAATGGGATTGAAGCACTCTTAGTGGTGACTGGTAGAACTACAAACAAATTACGAAAAACTGAAGATTGTCATTATTTTAAGTATTTGTTATTGTTGTGGAGCATATGATGCAAAGTAGAATGAATACAGAAGAAATTCAAACTCACATATTTCACATTTTCTATACCGCTTCCCATCCAAAAACTTTAATCCTTATGTCTTTCTTTCTCCAGTTTTCGACCCGATTCTACAGTCCAGTCCACCTTGGCGAGCGGACTGGATTATCTCACTCCATTCCTACTTCAGTCCAGTCGGTCGTGTTTATGGTAAATTTTCAATCTGGATTCTTCCGTCCACTCTGAGTTCAATCCGGATTGAAATGTTACTGTAAACGCACTAATTGTGTCTAGTTGTACTGTCCCGTACTTTTAGAGGGTAGCCACCCTTCTGGAAAAGTCAGGAAATTTTGAAACAAATTGTGTCCACTCTGTTTTGACAGTATTATCGTAAACAGCTGTTCAGTATAGGTACTCTTTGATTTGATTACTGTGCATCCGTCATGCGCACTTTACGGTAATATATTTCCTGTATGGCCTGTATAAGTTTTATTCTATTCAGGCCGGGAAGAAAACTTTATTCTTTACGTGAGTTTCAGGGGCCACGGTGGCTGAGCGATTAGCACGCTCGCCTCCCACTACTGCGAACCGGGTTCAATACCTGCCCGGGTCACCAGATTTTCGCAAGTGCCGGACGATGCAGTTGGTCGGCGGGTTTTCTCGGGGATCTCCCGTTTCTCCCGTCGCCTCATTCCGGCGCCGCTTCGTACTCACTTCAATAGCCCTCATCGGCTTGCTCAAGACCTCGCTGTTAAGGGTATTATGTACCTGCGCGTCCAAGCTCAAAAAGTGAGGGGGCGATACGGGCGACACGAACACGCACGCCTAGTGCCTCATCGCTCCTACGCGCAAGGCGTCCAGTGTTTCCGTTGTAACGCTGTACAGTGCAAATTAGGTCTCTAACAGTGGGGTTTTAGGGTTTTTCACACCCGATGAAAGATCACATATTAAATAAACTACGCTTAAGGAAACTGCGCAGGCAAGCTTTAAAAACCACGTTCACGAATTCTTTTCTCCAAGAATACACTAAATATGACAAAAGTAAAACGGTAGGGATATAGACAATAGTTTTTTTATCCTGTGCCAAAAAGTCGTATTTCGAAGACTTTTATTTACCGAGATACGCGTTTGCGCGCAAAGGACGATTTCACATAAAATGTTCCCGTACATAATTCCCTTAGCAGCCGCCCAGATTTCCTCACTCACCCTACGTGAGTTTGACATAAGGACAACGTCCGTCGCAAGGTGCCCTGGTTTTTGATACTTGGCCGTGCGAAACGTATTTTTGTAAATACAGTTCCGCGCGGACCCCCGTGCCGGCACGTGCGGCCAACCTTTGGCGATTGGAGGGCGGCGAAAGAAGTTTCTGAGCCAGGGGTGACGACACTATAAATACACTTGCTGCCAAAAAATAGGCTTTAGTGCGGTGATTGGGCGAAGTGCGGTGCAGCGTGGGACATCAGCGCAGAGGACGGACGACAGTGGGGAGGTATGCGTCTATTGTGCAACATTTCGGACTGGTGGGATCTGGACTGAATTAAGGTGGGACTGCATGGACGTGTGATTCGGACGTATTGTAAATATTGGAACTGCCAAATATAGACGTGTGATTTATATAATAAAGGACATTCACGTGATAGCAGTTTGAGATATTAAGTCGAAAGTGTTTTCTTTGTACCTTTTGTAAATAAATTAGTAAGTTATCTAATATTTCACATAAGACTTCCATCCTTTAAAGAACCTGTCTAAGTCCACTGGCTGTGAGAAATTGCAACGCCAGTTATGTTTTCATCGTCCAATAAATTTTACAAATGTAAACAGTACAAATATGATTGTTTGGCTTTGAACGTTCGTGATGAAGCCTAATTTAGTAAATAAATGTATTAATTCATGGGTGAAATATATACATACCATTAAAAGGAATGTATCAAGTCTGATCTCACA
The DNA here is from genome assembly GCA_029891345.1 of Dryococelus australis. Classification (NCBI taxonomy): domain Eukaryota; kingdom Metazoa; phylum Arthropoda; class Insecta; order Phasmatodea; family Phasmatidae; genus Dryococelus; species Dryococelus australis. The sequence continues at coordinate 71,576,624 of CM057004.1, read as the reverse complement.
TTCAAATAAAGTAGGGCTAATCAACGTTTTGCTATGTGCTGTTTTATCACAGAATAATTCTTTAGGTAGTTCTAACACACTACATATCTAAATATTTTAACAAATTATATGTATTCTGTGAAAATTGCAGTTATCCCATTTAATAACATACAAAACTGAGAAAATCCTTACACAAGCAATACCAGTGCTGACTGGTGGCAGAAATTGTCACGCGGATAATATTGCTACACTTTGCTCTGCTTCACTTTCCGTGCGTCCGACTGCTGTTCGAACGATCTAAGCAGAGCGGTGAACCCGAGAAGTGCCCGGAGGTTTACAAAGGAATGCTGCTGCCGCGATAAGCCCACTAGGACGCGTTTTGCCTTTTGCAACTGTGGGGATTGAATGCCTGGGGTGATCGTTGAAGAACGTTCTGGCCATCGCCCCCGCCTCAGAGCGACTCGGGGTGTGGAGAATCTTCTGGATCGGGTCAGCGAGTCTATTTAAACCGCCACGGGCCTCCGAACCGACATCCTAGAGTTTGGAGCATTGTAGGACGTTAAGCTTGAGGTGTGCGAAGACAACGAAGCGACGTGAGTGAGTACTGCATCGGGAATGAAGCCTGCGGACTGCGAGCATCCATACAGTGGAGAGTGAGACTGGGACTATTGAACTGGACGCATGCTTCACCACCACTGCCTCTTTTCTTAGCTGTTCGGGGGTGAGCAATGGACTCTGATAATGGGCGTTCCTGTGACCGATACCTCCTTACGCAGTGATCACAGAAAGGAAGAATTGTTACAGTAAATTATTTTATTCGTTAATAGTCGCCATTGTTTAAGAAACATACATGGTAGTGAAAGGTATTATCTTACATTCTCCCTTACCCGAGTAGTTCTCTGTCCTTAACGTTAACATTTGAGTGTGTGTTGTTGTCGTCGTCCTTGACACAGTCGCATGTGGGCGTGGCTTCGGGCCGAGAGACTGGAACGCGATTGCCTGGCGCGAGCCAGAGTCCTTGCGTGTACAGGTACAAGCGGCCTAACGACGCTGTAAAGTGTGATTACTTCACTTGTAGTTTGTTTTTGTTTGATTTTGGCGCGGGCGAATGTCGTACGGCGCCCTTGGCTACGATGGAGCTTCAAGGTCGCGTGTTGGGAAGAAAGTGTGCGTGAAGTTCGTGAGGAATGGAGGTTTAAATAAAAATTAAAGAGATAAATTTTATTTTTAACTTATTCGCACAGTTATTTACAACATTAAACAACCTATCTCCACTATTCGACCCGCTCTTGTTATTCTGGGTGAGCGCAATATGTAACGTCTATCTCAATTTTAATTATAGTCCTTATTGTATGTTGGTTGTATAACACCCATTATTTACACACGTTTTAATATGTCTGTCGCCAACAGTCCAAACTCCTGTCACTCATGCGTCCAGTTCAGTAGTACCGTCAGACTTCACTCCTGCTCGTCGTAGACGTGGCGCCTGAGGTCGTATAAACCATTATAAATTGTTAACTGTTGGCTCGGAGGCCCAGCGCGGCTTAAGTAGTCTCACTGGTCCGATCTAGAAAGTTCCTTGCACCCCTAGGATAGCTGAGTAGCTAGGGCGATGACCAGAACATTCTTTCAACGATAACTCGATAAATTCAATCCGCTGGAGGATGGGAGCGCACAATATCCCGATAGGCTTACCTGGTACACGTGGCGACTAGCCTTTGTAAATCGCTGCGCGCTCCTCGGGTTACCATTCTGCCGTCAGCATACACCGTTTCGCCCGATCGAGGGAGCAGAGCAACACCAGCAACATATAACTGTCAAATGTTTAGCTTGTTATACGCATCTGTATTACCCTCGGCAAAAATAAATACTCCAAACAGATATTGTATATTTTCGATAGGCCTGTAAGTGGTCAGTTCAACTATAAACCATCTGTACTAGAAGATACTGTAAAGGAATGTGTATGCAGGCAGGGAGGGCAGTACTTATTGGGGGCAATGGGGATACTTATCCCCCCACGAATCGCAGGTTCTCCAAAAAAGTAAGGGCTTATCAAGAATCCCAGTGATTCTGAAGAATATTTGGTAATAAACTTGACAGTGAGAAGTTGAGCTCGATAATTTTTTTAATAACCTTTCAAAGTCAAGAGTTCATTGTATCCTTTTGAAATTTGGGAAACTTTTCAGCTCTTTGGGGCTGCGATGGCTGTGCTGTTAGCCTGCTCGCCTCCCACCAAGGTGAACCGGGTCACTCCCGGGAATCATGCCGGATGATGCTGTCGGTCGGCGGGAATCTCCCGTTTCCCCCGCCCTTTCATTCCGGCGCTGCTCCATACTCACCTCAATTCCTATATCGGCTCTCAAGATCTCGCTGTTCAGAGCCGCCCAAATGTCTTCACGCACTCTTTATCTCTGTAGAACAATAGTAGAAGGCAGAAAGCGAAGTGCTTACAGAAGGAAGGTTTGTGTCATTTTGACGGCAACTGATTTTTTTTCGAGGCAATGACAAAGAATGGAGTAAATTTTGCTTTGTATGGAATAATGTTGTGTTTGTAACGGCCAAACTTAACCTAAGAATATTGTAAGGGAGTGAGAATTTTTTCACCCTCTAAAATTCGTGTAAATGCACAGCGGTGTGTGAGTGCACACACCCCTGCCAGTAACATTTAAGTTACTGGCAGGGTTGTGTGTTTTGTGCCAAGGAATGACAGAATTCGGAAGTGTTGCCAAAGTAACATTACGAAGTAGCAATAGCAAATTTTCAGTTCATCTGTACTAAAATGGTTGCATGGTCTGACAGAACGTTGGAAAATTGTAACTGTAACATCCCAGTTGTTTACAAGCAACATTGGATAGACAGAGAGGTATTATTAATCTAGTCAGATTAAAAGTGTTCCACTAAATACACGTCTGATAACACAGTCAACAAATACGGTTTATGCCAGGGATAGAGCCCTTAAGCAATGAAGTATTGTATTCAGTATTAGGTCGTAGTTTCCGCGTGTCAGGGCCGGACTAAGACCCCCAGAAATCCTAAGCACTTAAAATATTTTGGTGTGCATATAATTCCAAACAATTAAACGAAGATAAAAATTGTATTTTTAGAAATGTACTACTGAAACTTACAGTAAGATGGAATCAGTGCATATTTTTGTATCCTTATTTCTTTATATAAGAAAATTGTCTACTTTATTGGAAATTCAAAGACATTTGATTAGATCCTCAAAACTAATCTTACGTGACACATCTGCTTCTGCACATAATAGAAATATGGCATCCAAACTGCCTTGTTGCATAGTTGTCCTGTAGTGATTTTACTAATACTGCAACTGAGATAATTAGCACTCGGTAGAGAAATTTGTGTTATTTAATCTTCTGGATAAGGATGTGTCAAATTTTTACAATGCGGAAAATACCTTTCAATTTCAGTAGCTAGATGATGAAATGCCTTTGTGTGGCACTTCACTTGGAAAATAATATCTCTTGCTATTTATTTGTATATCTTTTCGCTTCCTTTCATCTACAGTTTCAATTTTATAGACGATAATGTAAAACGTGGCAATCAGCAATGCTTCTGGTGCTTCTTGAGTAGGTAAAGTACCGTCTTTCAGATAATTTACGTATTTAAGTTGCGCGGTAATCAACATCCGGTAGCAATTCCTTTGTACACGTTGCGTATTTTTCAAATTCGCTCCGTGAAGTGCACAGTTCGTTAGCTAATAATGATCCATACAACTCTGCACGTGTTTTTAGTTCACATCCTAATTCTGTCGACCTATGAAAATTTTTGCAAAATCTTATTCCAAAAATTAAAATAAAAACGAATTCTAGCTCTTACGCCTTATTTTTTTCTCTTCTAGTGTTACCCTTTTGTAACGATTCTTTAGCTATATGTTTCAATGCTTCTAAAATTGTAAGGGAAATTTTCTAAATTGCTGCTGTTGACGCTGAATGTATCTCCCTTCGTGTGTGTGTGTGTGTGTGTGTGTGTGTGTGTGTGTGTGTGCGCGCGCGCGTGCGTGCGTGCGTGCGTGCGTGCGTGTGTGTGACAATTTCATTTCCAGTAAAACCTTGAAAAATTTTTCCATCTGCTGCTAGAGGCTGTAATACTGTATAGCGCAAATGCACGGTGTAGAAGAAATTAACCACCTCCTAACAGCGGTAAACAGTAAATCTTCCTACCATATTTAGTGAAGGGACTGTACAGAATACATATATAGCAAGCTTTTTCGTTTCTAATTTTTTTCTGCATACCGTTATAATACCTAGATGTTAGCAGCATTGTCGTATGATTGACCCCCTACATTTTGAATAGTTTAGCGTACGATCTTAATTTAGGACCTAAGTACTGTACACCGAAACATGTGCCATTTCTTCACCGGTATGGCTTTTCACTTCCAGAAAGGTTAATGATGATGCAGTAAACTGTCCGTCTTTTGAATATAGGCTTTTCACGGTAAAGTCAGCCCTTTCATTTGGAAGAATAGTCGATAAATATACTTTATTGTAGCCTTAGATATTAACTTCAGAGTGCGGTGGAATATACACACTGTTTTATTACTTGTATGGCAATATATATTTTTAAAGGTGATTATAGGTAAAAATAGGGCTGAAAGAAATTAAGTAACTAGGGCCTCAAAAGTGCTTACTTTACCGTGAACAGCCTGTACTAAAGTTACCTAGATATAAAACTTAAATTATTTCAAATTTGATGGATCTGATTTTGAACCATCTAAAAAACTTAAATAACCAGAAAATTCTACTTAAGTAGCAATGTGAGCATGAAACTTTTAAGTAATTTAATAAGGTCCTCACAGATTGATTTAGACAGGTAAGAAATATTTTCTTTGTCTGAATTTCCATATTTTGAAGCGTGGCATGCTGAAAATGAATGTCGTTGACTGAGCGCAAGCAGCTCTAGAAAGTTCCCATTCTGCAGAGATACAAATCTTTCCTTTGTAAAATATCTTTCGCTTGATGCCCTAAGCACGCGCTTGCTCTGTGTAATGGTTAGTGCAGCCTTGAGCTAGTTGTACTATTACTTGATGATGGTTGTGAAATTACTATGTCGTTGGCAGACCGCCTTTCCTTTGTAAAATGCCTTTCGCTTGATGCCCTAAGCACGCGCTTGCTCTGTGTAATGGTTAGTGCAGCCTTGAGCGAGTTGTACTATTACTTGATGATGGTTGTGAAAGTACTATGTCGTTGGCAGACCACCTTTGTATTAAAACACAAGACCCGTGTTGTGCACCCATCACGACGTTTCGCGGTTAGTAAAAGACTACGGTACACTCTTATTTTCGGGGAAACAAGTTAGTTAAATTAAAATATACTTCTTTTTAATTCATGGGTATTTGGTATTAAAGTAAGGAGTGTAGTCTTGAGTGATTGGGATGAATTATACAAGATCGTTGTGAACTCCACTTGCAAACTTTGCATGATGATTCGAGTAAAATTCCAGAATAGCTTTTTCGAAAATGGGGAAAATAATTCCTGGATATGTCAGATATGATTATTAGTAATCATAATTAGTAGGAATTTTGGAGGGCTTCAAGTAGTTATCTATAAAAAAATTAAATGTGATAAGGAGGGGGTTATTAAAATTGCTGTGCTTATGCTATAAAACACGTATAAGTTGCGTGGAATATATTTGTATTGGTTAGAATAATTGCATTAAGCGTGATATTACCGGCTCAAACGAATTGTTAATGTTTAAAATGCCATTCACTTGATGTACTAATGGCGCGGAAATAGGGTTATTCAGTTATAAACAACATAGATATAAAAGTGTCGGAAGTACATGTCATTCTGATGAATTTCTCGAGGCTTATCTCCTGATGTTTATCTACGAGGGTTTTATGATATAGTAAGCAGAACTTCGCAGATAAAATAGTTTTAATATACGTGCAGTCCATTCGCTGTGTTTGTTTGGCCGGCGACGTTTGACGTACCATTTATGGTACATGTATTAGGTGGACTTGTGTACGATGAATACGTAGTATTGGTACGAAATGTACTATAATGCTGTCAGTGTACCATTAATTTGAATACCCCGTAGTATGACGATTTGTCAATTGGTCACGGTCACAGTTGCATTCTGGGAAGTCGCTTAGCGGACGTTTGAAGTTTTTAACAGTCGTAGGTGTGCAAAAGAGTGCTTAAAAGCGTGTTTCATTGCAATTCATTCGGTTAGAAGTGTTAAATAAAATAACCGTGTGAAAATACGAGTGTTGCTGTGGTAGACTAATATCTGCACGTAGAAAGTGAAGTTATATTTGTGCAATGATTTGAGTGTATGAAGAGTCAAATTGAATGTTATGTCGTGTTGAATTGATGGCGATGTAGTCGGCGAGTTCATTACAAAATTAAATTTAACTTAGCATAGTGATAGTGGAGAGGGTTATGAAGAACAGGGAAATAGCGGGGTAAAACGAGTGAAAAGTTTGTACGTTTTCGTAATAAAATTGTACTCCGCAATGTCCTTCTATTTCATAGCCCTCCCCAGTACAGTATTTGTAACTTGTGTTGGTAATATTCTCAATTTATGTACTGTTCGGTTTGATATTTTTACAATTATGCGTGTTTTCATGATAACATATTACGATTATCTCGTCAATATGTTACATTGCAAAACGAGCTAACCAAACAATACCCATATTCACAATATTTCTGATACACACCTAAATGTAACTGTGATAATGTATGAGATTCAAGTGTAGCCTCCTCGCAAGGAAAATTACTGCACAAGCGTAGCCAAACATTACGCACCGAGCCCAGAGTCTCGGCGCCATCATTTTTTTTTTGTGGAGACGTGAAGCGCCGCGCATCAGTTAAGCCACGCCTTATTCCCGCGACCTCAACCCTGTTTGGTGGGAAGAGGGGTAAAATTAAAAAAATGCTACTGTAAATTTTTAGTTACTTGCGTTTATCTGCAGTTACTGATGTGAAATCCGTCACGTAGCATAAAATAAACTTTAAATACCGATACACTTCTGCCTTTTTATAACTGCCAAATAACACGTAAGACCAAGTAAAATAATAATAATAAATCTAATTGTCAGGTGTGATCTAATCGAAATTTTCAATAATAGGAATCTTAAATTATGGCACGAGGAAGAATAATATCCGCGATGTTTTAAGACATGAATGAAACCATGCTAAACAAAGGTCTTCCCGCGTCTCTACGTCAGGCTTATTTCTTGGCAACTAACTAGGAGGTTTTTTAATTCCCACTTTCAGGTTGAAGACTCAAAATGTTCTAGTGCGAAGGAATGTGCGTTCCCAAAATGATGGGGAAATTTGGAGTGTTAGTTATTCCAGTTAGCTAATTAGTGACCAGGCGAGTCAGCTCACCTTTACGTGACCTCTCTCCATCTGCAAAGATAACGGGAAAAACAGGTTGCTTAACCATGCAAATTTCCTGTAAAAAAAAAAAAAAACTACCAACTTGCAGCACTTGGCTGAATCCTGGCGTCTCCTTGTAAAGACACGCCCAACAAATTCCGGCGCATCGGCAAAGATTAGGCGGTACAAGGTTACTTTACTCTGCCTACCTTGTATCCTTCCGCCACACAGATAATTGACATCGCCGTCGATACACGCTTGCTTTGTTCATCCGTCGACCAAGTGAAGCCTCGAAATCGTTACGAACATAAATGCGTCGGTAATATGCCAATTAGTTTTCTACGTGCGTCATACAATAAAACGAAATAAATTCAGTTTCCACGCACAACTGTTAACATAACACTGTTTATACGATGTTAAGACATGGAACTAAGTATCCTTATTCGCTTGCCAACTTTACCATGAGCATATCGGAGATTACGTTAAAATACGCACACGCAGTCACCTACAAGCGCTTCTTTTCCAAAGTTTTATTTCGATCGTGCTTAATAAATCGCGAACAGCCTATGATAAGTTGAGGTTTTAAATGTTTTTTTAACTTCAGCTATTTGTTATGCGTCCTAGTAGTTGGATGCATGCAGTATCGGTAAAAATAATTTTGAGACGCCTTTTCAATTACGGAAATGCTTCGCCGCATAGAAGAGCCATTACGATTGCAGGTCTTTGAGAGAATTAAAAGTGCACTTCAATCTCGGTCTTTACGAAGTGCGTGTGGGCACCGAATGTGCTTCCGTATGTTTTGCAGACCTTTTGAGTGAAGCTCAATCTGAAGTTTCCAGTTTGATACTAAATTATAGGTACAGATTATAAATGTTCACATCTTCGACTATCGTTGAACGTGAGTGACCAGACGGGATAAAAAAAAGGACTACATTAATTCCGGAAAATGAAATTTCAGTAAAAAAGAAGACAGTGCAATCATTAGCGCCACTACTTATTTATACTGGAGAACCATATTAAATTTTTTTTTCCGCATATAGTTCAGTATTAATAATACAGAAAAGTAGTTAAATCAAGTATTTCTTATTTCAAGCAAATATAAAGTAATGTTTCCAGTAACATTTCACATAAAATATGAAGACTACACAACAAAAATTTTAATGCACACGCTCCAGTATAAAAACGAATCTAAATGAGAAATTGAAACTAGTAAGCATAATTTACATGTTTATCGTCAAAACATACCGGGGTTTTTATGTAATTAACCCAGTGTGAACGTTGACATGACAACATAACTGGAACAAGTTTTGGTTAACAAAATATTACAATAATAACTAGAAGCATACTTATATTTATAGGGTGAAAAATCCTGCCGGATACAAAGTAAATGTAAGGACGCCCGGAAATTTTAAACGTGAGAGAATGTGGTGTAGGTTACGAAACAAGCAATATTATTGCATGTTGCCGCCTGGTGTTTCTTTCGCGTGGGAAGGTCAAGTTTGTAACGATAGACAAGCGAGCGGCCTATCATAAAGGACGCCGCCGCACACGCCGATAAACATATCGCAGCTGGCGCCTCGCTGACCCTGAGAAGCACATTTCCCTCCCTATATCACGCAGGAAATAGTCATTGCCATTACTTTTCCCAGAACATATTGGATTACCGAGAACGTTCTAGACGGCACCTACCTCAAGTATAAATATCACATGCGGGCCTCGGAGGGGAGATTGAGTAACATCCTAGAGTTTGGCGTCCCCTGCGGCCTTCAGCGACAGTTGGTGGATTCCGGAGCGGCGAAGGACGACTGCAGCGATCCGAGAAAGTGCGTCGGCGAGCTTGTGTGCAGTGAAGGTGGGACTGATCTGCGGGATTGTGGACTGGATGCGTGAGTGAAAAGACATTCGGGCCGATGGAACTATAGTCTTAACTAAAAGTGTGGAAATGATGGAGCAGTTTATGTGACACTGGCAGGAGTAAAGACTGTGATAAATACTGTAATTAACATTGAGATAATAATTAAATATTGTTCTCAGTAAGAATAATAAGTGGCAATAGGACGCTCAGACTGGTAAATATCATACGTTTGACTGTTTGGAGCTTTGAGAATAAACACAATTATTTTATTTTATTCTTTTATTTTTATTAAGATCTCCATCCCTCACGAACTCGGATACGCTCCATTAGGTATTCTTGTAGTAATAACTAATTTTTGTAATAATAACTAGACGTATACTTTAGTTTATAAGGAGATAAATCCGGCCGGGCACAAAATAAATGTAAAGACATATATTTTTGCCGGACATCCGGCAATTTTAAACGCGAGAGAATTATTTAGGTGGCGAAACAAGCACTATGTTCCCATACTAGTTAAAAACACTCCTGTCGAAGCCCCAAAAGAAAAAAAAAATTCACTGTTTCTTTGATAATCTATCTTGTCACTGGTCACTGGGCTTAACGGATAAATCTACCCAAGAATACAAACGATACAATCGATCAATATACGATACGGGATAAGGAAACGAAAGGCTGTATGCCAAGTAGCCATGACGTTATTCAGACAGAAATTTAAAAATGAAAATGCCGATATTATGTCGTGTATAGGTAACTTCGTAGGCCAACGCCAGCCATTTCACTTCGTAGTAATCATTTTTATTTAAAGTTTTATTCACACTAAGACTTATAAGGGCGAATTGTCGGCATTACACTGAAATTACGACGGGTGCGCATATAGGCTGTTCACGGTAAAATGAGCTCTTTTGAAAGCCCTGCTTAATATCTACTTGTATGCACGTTGTCTTCTTCCGCCTTAAGTAAAATTAACATTGCCATGGGCCTCATCACTTTATTCATGCATCGGTCAAACGAAGCTACGAAATTATTAGAAAAGTAAAAATTTTACAAATATGCCAATTCTTACACTTAGATGCAAAAGAAAAACAGAAAGTAAAATAAATAGTTATCACAAATGGTTACTAAACATTTTTAATTCGATGGAAAAATTTAGAACTACCTTACATCCTTCGTTACCAACATTACTGGGTGCATGTCAGAACTACCTTACATCCTTCGTTACCAACATTACTGGGTGCATGTCAGTCAGTGCGGCTAGTTATAATATATGCAGACAGGGGCAGTTACTTTTTTTTTTTTTTAAGGTTGATTTCAAAAGTGCTCACTTTATCGTGAACAACCTTTACAAGTTTTTACTGCAGGGCGCCGGCCGAGTAACGGTCAGTGTGCTGCCCTCTAAAATATGAGAGAGGTATGGGCACTGACATTTTTCAAAGGTAGATTTCATAAGTGCTGGCTTTACCATGAACAGCCTTTACGTGGATTTATTTTCGCTTTTAACACTCGGAAGTGTGGGAGCGATAAAACATCATTGCCACAGATATTGCATTTTATTTTGGGCTTCGACAAAGCGTAGGGCATTACATTGCACATGTTCTAAAACATGTATTGCTAGACTATTGTAGCCAGGTCCATTTCTGTAACCGAGAGCAAGAAAACATTTCTTGTCTTTAATCACTAGTTAAAAAATAATAAATTATATAGAAATGTAATATGTTGATTAAGCTTAAGGAGCTATTATTTATGTCGTGCGAAAAATTTCATTAAATGTTCGTAAATGGAACTTATGATAAAAATAGTGAAGATCCAAGATGGCGGGGACTGATCCACCTTAAGGAGGGCGCGCACTTGTTCTGCTCGGATCGGCTCTGAACCGAACAGTTTCATACGGCAGCTCGCGCGCTACGACATCTCGGCCCGGCCGCCGACCCGACCCGGTGTAGAGCGCGCGGACGCTGGCTGCCGTGTTGAGAACATGCTTTTTTTTTTTGCCGAAAAGTCTGTTCCGAGTTGACCAAGTGCGAGCCCTGCTTCACGTGCAGAGTTACGAACTGGCGTGCAGTGTTCTCGTGTTGCGTGTACTTTGACTAAAGCGGTGGCACTCATCATTTTATTGGTGGAAAGTGTAGCAAAGTTCAAAATGGGCTCCTATCGTGGTTTCGTCCGTGTTCGAGTAGTATATTTTTAGATACAGCAGTCTGAAAATGCTGTTTTAAACAATGTTGGGGAACTCCGATATGACACAGCAAGCACGATAGTCTTGAAATTATAGTCTAGTCGCGGTTTCTTCGCTCTTTTTGCATCAAACCCTTGAAAAATCACCCCATGAATTATATTATTTTATTGATATTTAATATGAAAAACAGCGAGAAGATAGGCTAGGTGTTAATGCCTAGTAATAAATAGTCCTCCTGCAAAATATTATTAAACTGAGTGCGCGCGAATGCGGTGCGTTGTCCCTTTGGTGTAATTTTCTAGACTCTGCTAAGCTATGTTTGCATGAGGCGGAGGAATATCCTGGAAGTAGAATTTTAGCAGGGATTCAGGAAAAATAGTAACAGAGAATTGACTGTACCATTCCATTCTCGCCTGGGATGGGTTTCCTTTAGGGACGAGTTTAATTGTTTCGTCAAAAAAACTCTTATTTTAAACACTCTACAATGCAATTCAAACAAATGTGGTAACGGTTTTAAAGCAGCGAACTATTAATTAATTTCAAATAGCCATTAAGCTGTGTCCATACTGTAACCAAAATTGCAATATATTAAACGGATGCTGCGGTGTAAATGGTGTAATTAGATTATTTATTTTAACAAATTTTTGGACTATCATTCTGATGTCCTGTTTGTCGTACGGAAATCCCATACATGCTTCAGCTTTAATACAGTTTTCCAAGGCAATTTCAACTTCGGGTGATAGGGCACATCTCCTTCCAGCACCCATTTTATCTAATAGAATATGTCTACCTTTAATCGTGTGAAATAGGACACTCTTTGGCACATAAAAATCTTCTGCCCATTGGAAGGTTTTGCTCTTATTCAACACGTCTGAAACAGTCCTTGTGATGTCTTCTTCCGAGTAACGAACTGGTCTTTTCTTTACATAATTGCAAACCATCTGAAAAAAGAAAACCCGTTGGTGTGATTGCAACTAAGTAATTCATTAGGCCCTATTATATATTGTAACATCCACCTGTTTCAGCATAAAACATTAATTTAACATACATCTGTATAATTTAAAAACTCCTGGACAGTAAAACAGCTTATAAAAGTGATTTATATTTAGAAGAACCCAGTTTAGATGTAGATGTCATACTAGAATTTGGCTAAGATTCATGTCATTCATGCATATGCATTTACAATTACCCCGTAAAAATATATTTAAAATTGCCCCAAACAGTATTTTCAAGGGGGGAAATGTAAATGAAGTCTATTCCTCACATAGCTATAAAACAAACCAAAATTACTATCAATAGTTTTAATTAGATGTTAACTTACCTTTCAGTTATTTAACAGAAATCTGCAGTCGTAGAAAAATCCTTAAACTGTCTGTTTAGTATGTGTCGCAGTTTGACTTCAAAAAAATTTACGCAAATACTTTAATTATTAACAACTCTTTTTTCACTTCACTTGAAGACAACAAACCTCGATATGGTTTTGGAGGGAAACTAATAAAACAGTTGACGACAGTTTTACCAAGCTTCATATTGTACAAAAACTTCTCCCAATGTTTACAAGTATCCCATTCTTACAATTACCCCAGTTAACCCTATATATAAAACGGAGGATGCTGCGGTGGAAATCGTAAGGCTCGGCAGTAATCCAGCTAGTTCGTGGTTGGTTGAGCAGTTTCAGGAGACTTGCTTAGTATTTCCTTTCTACACGTTTCGTCTCCTTTGTGTGATAATTATTCATCTGCATTCTTCACTTCAGTAAAGTGTTGTATTAGGCATGGCGACATGTTCGCATTTATAGATGCTTTGCAGTGTAACTTTTCCCCCTCGTTTCAGATGTTCACAGAAGTGGGTATCCAGTTTTTTTTTTCGTATTAAAAATGTAACCGTACGAATTTAGATTGAGCAATCAATAGTTCGTAACTGCGTGTGATTTGATTTCTCTGGTCATTGTAGCGATTCGTGTGTTAATGGCTAGGTGCCAAGGTGACAGTGAGTTAGCTACGTAAAAGAAGGAAAAATCGTAAAATATATTAGAAGTATAAATTTTTTACATGAAAGAATGCACACCTGAGAAAATTCGCGTAGCCCAGTATAGGGCCCATATACTGTCGGGTTGTTGTATCTGAAAACATATACATTGAATACCCGAGCGAATTTTAATGACTACTACACGCAACATTATAGATTTCTATGTTTAAAACAATTTTTGTTGAACTTCCTTTAGTTGTACTACGGTACGGAAAACTGCACTTCAGTTCAGAACCTTGCGCATAGGTGCGATGTCTCGGTTGACGGGCAGAGCAGTGTCGCCCTTATCGCGAATAGCTTGTATGCCCCAAAAACTCAGTGCAGTTGGAGCATCTCGTGTGGACGTAGCGTGGGAATAAGTCTCGCACGTTTACGGTGGACTGTCATATTCAACAAATTCGCATTACTTACTTGTTTGAGCTGTGACAAAGATTTCTTGCTGTGCCAGGATGCGAGTTTTTTTCCCCCTCCGGAAGTGCTGGCATCGGGAACCTGCTTACACTAGCGGTATTTTGGTCGCCTCGGACCTGTGGTAGCCGTGTTCAGAACGCGATGCTGAAGCATGACTAGACAGACATCGCAGCCAACTGCAGGCTGTTTACGCTCAATTGAACACTACTGGAATCAAGCTTTTAGAAATGCAACCGTCTGTACTGCTAATTGTATGTATAATGTATACAGCGGACACACTGGCATAAGGCGGCGCCCAGTAATGTTGGTATATGCTATTCACGGTAAAGTGAGCACTTTTTAAGGCCCTCCCAAAAGGCATTAACCCCTAATAAATATATTTTATTGCAGTCTCAGACGTTGATTTTTTAGAGTGAAGGAAATTATACACCGTGCTTTTTAGTCATATTGCAATGTTTACATTAAAAAGTGACTGAAAAGTAGAAATTAATTGAATGGAAAAATTTAGCAGGGCCTTAAAAAGTGCTCACTTTACCGTGAACAGCCTATAACGACGGACGGAGGCGAAATAATTCCATATGTTAACGTTAGGTAAACCCTTGTGAAAACTGAATTTGCTTCTTTTTTGATTTCTGTATTTTTAGTGCATATAAGTATAAGAATGATCGAATTGGTAAAATATTTACATTCCTAATAATTTTACAGTTTCATTTGACTGACGCATAAGTTAAAGCGATCAGGCCTATGGCAATGTTAATTTTTACGTATGGTGGAAAAACACACAATATATATACAGGCAGATCTTAAACAGGGTTTTAAATAGGTAGTTCTCAGTTTACCGTGAACTGCTGTAACACAGCTGAGCTTACTGAAGTATGTTCGATCCCAATGTGTTACCAGCACGTTGACAGTTATTCACTTACTTTCACGAGTTCACTAACCACCCTCCACGTCCATAACAATATTTTGTCGATATGAACTTCCCGCAGTCAAACTGTAATTCAGTGGAGTTCGTCTTAACAACTGCATTGAAGACGCGTTTAGCTGGAGATGTTTGCGTGTCCGAGACGTGTCGTATACGCCGCGGCGATGCGTATTTCATGTCTGGTCGCTAGCTTGCGAGTTTCCTTTGACTTTTGGCTACTTGTCTGTCAGAAGACGTTTTCTACTCGACTGGGATAATCAGAATAAAGGTACCCTGACATTGAACGTCCGCCATTGGCTGGAACAAACTTAAGACGCGTGCTGACTAAATCCACCCAACCACAACGTTGATTCTGAACTAACCTGTTTTGGATTACAACTAGTCATGGAATCTTTTCTTGGACAGGTGTCCCTGTACTGATAGCGTTAATGTGCAAGGTACTGAACTGATGTGCGGTCTCTCTCGTACACTCACTCCACAGGACTTTGAGCGACAATGGGGCGTATCATTTTATGGTGTAATAATAATGACAGGTGTGCGCCATGTCCGTAAACTGTACCGGAAGTTTCGATCTACGTAACCATGATTGTGAAACACTCGTGCAGTCCTTTTTCACTTTAAAAATAATAAACATTAGACACTGAACTTAGTATTTGTACACGGAAAATGCCCTGCTATACCTACACAGACACGGCCTAAATTTTTTTTTAAAATAATTTTAATGACAGCTATAAGACTAGACATCTGCGCTCTGTTTCAGTAAACTGGCTTCACGTATTGTGCAAAGATTCTTAGTTTTCGTGTCATAATTTCAGTTTGAGGTATCATTGGAAATGTTTGATTATACAAAATTTACAATTTACTGCTTGTTTAATACTTTTGTTTCTAATTTTCAGTTTATTTCTTGCTTGCAAAAAGGCTGGAACTTGATAAAATTTAAATATGTTTCTGACTTTTTACAACAAGCAGTTAACACAATTAAAATGAACAGAACTATTAAACAAATTGTATAACGTAAATTTTCTATACCTGTACATTGCCAGTAATTACTATGGATCCGAAATTATGACTCGTAAACGAAGAATTTAAAAAAAAGTGTGGAGCTGGGCCTTAATGATGGCGATGCTCAGTTGTCTAAAGGCGAGCGCAAACAGGAGTGATTGTCTCGTGGACGATGATCTGGTGCCAATTCATTCGGCCGTGACTAGCTGGCCTGTCTTTATTGGACCCGTCTGCCCCAAATTGTTTCTCCTACCATTGTACGACGTACATCATGTGAAATAACTCCTTCCGTTAGTGCGTGGCCACCACTGACTGCACCAGTATCTTGGCTGATTGCGCTTGAATGATAAATGCTTTAGAGATTAAGACTGGCCGATTGTAGATTGGTGGCACAGAAATCTGAGTGGCACATGTCATTAGTAACAAGCAGTAGTTTGCTTTTGCCAGATATTTTGAGCTTCTAATCACCTAATGCGTAATGAGAGGTAATTTCGAATATTTTTGGTTTTTCTCATATCCATAGATATATTAAAGGATTTGAGTTTTTTTATATAAAAAAATTTTGCGTAAGGCATAGCACATACTTAAAATGTCTGGATTAATTATCCATTATGGGGGCGGCGGAAATACAGTGCCTAGCAATTCCTATCATCCACAATAAACCATTAAAATACACAATAGTCCAAACAATGTCGTATTAAAAAATATCTGCAAAAATAGCTAAAAATTATTAATCCAAAATATTGTACCCATTTCTTCATTTTAAGCAGTTTCAGAGAATTGCTCTGAAACTGCTTAAATTAGTCCCTCGATTTATAATTATCTAATAAATGCCTTGAACAACGAACTAACTTAGCAATTCTGATTGGAATTAGATCATCACCATGTTCGATGATAGATTTTAAGACGTTGTTTGCGTTTTGAATTCCAAACAAATGCTAGATTAATTGCTAACTACTAACGCATCTTCAAAATAATGAACCGAAACGTGTTAATAGTTCGTATATACATACATCCTAAATCATTTGGTGACAACTCATGATATATTTTGTATAGTTAGAACTGGATGGTGCTGCGAATTAATTTTTGAGAAGATGCAAAGTGAACTCGTGGCACCAGTTACGTGCAATGCGACAGCTGCTTATGTTAACCATTTCTGTTATGCTTGAGATTCTGGGCACTTGATATGACCGAAGGTAAGGTCAATAGTATCGTGCATTGACTGCTTGAAGATATTACGTGTGACATCCAAACTTCGTACCGAGCGTACTTATTTAACTGGATGGTTTGTTTTTAATTGGCAGTTGCCTCTATTTACTAATTAATTTACACCACGTAACAAGCTAGAGAAACTATGAAACGACCAAGTAATCGATTATGTCCTGTACTCAAAATTAGTTTCGTAGCGCACACAGGCTATTCGTCTTTTACTCCAGATGCCCTCGTCCGTACTCCCCAATTCAAAATAGTATCCACTGCCCACACTTTTTAAGATTTCCTTTAATTGGTATTTTCAACCTCTGCCGTAAATGTACATAAGCCGGGTTCTTAATTACGAATAGAGATGATGGTTTATCGTGGGAAAAGTTGACTGTTTGCTAGGATTCAACGTATTGTACACATGCCAAACAGTTTTATTCCCTTATTGGCTGTCATACATGTATGAAGCTATTATCCCATTTCACTAGGCCAATGAGTATTCTGATGCTATAAGGCTGAACATTCTTAATTGGTCTGCAAACAACTTAGCCGAGTCAAAACCTTGTTCATCCAATCATGAAAGAATAAACTAGTTAGTGTTATAGAAGATAGGTTGGCTCAAAGTTTTTTTCGCCGTTTTCAATCATCTCTAATCATGAAACACAGAAGCTACGTCTGGTTATAGAAAATGTGGATTCTGCTCTCCCAATACGAACTTGTCCCGAAGCATTGAGTGCGACAGTCACTGCTGTAAGCAAGAAAAACACGGTTGCTGTGAAATTCATGACACGCCAATATGACAGAACAGGTAACATTTGGAAAGTTAGCATACACAACTTTGTGACTAGGCGACCAGCTGTAAAACTGTATGCGTTGCTTGTACGCAAATAAAATCTTCTCAAAGCCTTAGCGCATGGACATTTCTGAATAGGTGGGACGCGACCTCGTAATTTTTTCGTTCTTGCTAAAATCCTAATCGGGGACATAGGTTTTAATTTGTAGTTTCTCTAAGTATAACTGAGTTATGGTTACTTTCAAATAACTAGTTAAGGCACGAACATTTAATCAGCAAATTCATGGAAATTTCCGTACATTTATGTAAGTTGTTAACGCAGATGTGCAAGTTTTCGTGAAGTTAAGGATCTCATCCCTTGCTGAAGAAGAGCAAGCGTTTCAAACGAAAAGTGCATTATTTTACGCAGAAGTCGGGATTTTCGCTAGTAGGCTACTGGAGGTATCTCGCGGAAATTAAGTGCTCCTACTAGCACCCAGAGGGCTTCCATGCAATCGTAAAGCACCGTAAAAGCGCAGACCACTTGCACACAGTAGCAGTGTCCGAATAAAGGACGGAACTTCGTACGCAAATTCAGACTGCGTATGTCCTCCTAGGGAAGATATTTACGGAAACGTACTGTAAATGTACGAAAACGCGTTCTGCACCATACTTGTATACTATACTTATCCCAGTATCTATAAAATGCAGAATCTTCAGCTTTCTGTAGTTTTGGGTGTTGGGTTGGGCGAGAAGGGAAGATAAAAAAAAGGGGGGGGGGGGGAGGCGAATGAGGCTACACTAATTTTTCTTCCTTTCTCAATCAAAAAATTATATCCCAGGTCATCAGAATGTTCACGTACTTTCAGTGCGTGGCCAAACTTTATAATATAAAACTGTTTATGGTTGAGTATACAAATCCGAAAAGTTGATGTGCTTTCGGCCTGTGTTGAAATGTCGCTCCAAAGGAGCGTGAACATTTGCACAAGTGTAAAACTGCAAAAATACGGAAATTTCTTGGTCCTCCATAAGGGAAAAAGGTGTTGAGTGTGGCAGGAATTCTAGATGATGTTAAAATCTCCACCTTTCTAATATAACTATGGTCGCTTTAGATTACGGTGCGTATTGTAGCAGGTTGCACAGTTCACCTTGTGATGGAGCACATCAACAGACCGTGGGGTTAGGTACTGATACACAGTGTTCACACGGCAAAATAGTGTTTAAAAGGGCTTCCTTTTAACAGTGTTAAAAGTTACAAGGGAGATTAAAGATAAATTTTTCCTGTAGAGAGCTTATCAGTTCAGAGCAGATTTCTATTTGCTTTGAATATGAGTCTTGAATTATTACTCTGTCATTCGTTTGGAATTTGTTGAATTTAGTATGATTAAGTTGCGAGTGAAAAGAAAAAAAACTTTTCTGTGCGATTTTTAGCCGATGTATTCTTGTAAGCTTGGTCGAAAGAAAAAAACAGAAATTAATAAAAATGTAAAACACACTACCCTTTCACACCTCCTTTGCGTAATAAGGGTGTTAAAGAAAGGTCGCAGATCTGTGAATATAGGTTGCATTTCGGATAAATGTTTTGAGTCGTTAGTACTTTTCCAGTGTTTGGTATGGTAACTGTAGAAGAAATGTGGCGTAGAAAATTTGTGGTGAGCTGTGAAATCACGGCGTCAATTTTCTGAGTTTCTGTGCTTCGTAAATTAGTCCATCATTCGTTAATGACAGGATGACTGACCACATGAAGCTTCATTATAAACATTCGCGCAGCCAGGCGCTGGCTGTTTGAAAAATTCCAGTGGGAAGTCTTTATACAATCGCCCTACATACCGTAACTAGTAAGACTTACACATTGTTAAATCCGAAAACGAAAAGTGTTTAGCTTCGGCCTTTTATTATAAAATTGGGTGAAAATACAGGTAATTACGGAATATTAGGACACACAAATATATTGTTAATGTGCGGTCGCCTGCGGAGCGTTTCTGAGTTTGTGAGAGATGGAGACTTTAATAAAAATATAAATAAAAGAAACTAAATTTTATTACTAGTTTATTCACTCTGCTACGATGTAAAACATTAAGTTATCTGTCTCCACTTTTACTTTTTTTATTTAACAGTGAGCGCAATATTTCTCTATTACAACTCTAATTAACATCTTTCTTAATGGTCTGTGTTGGTTACAGTCACAACTCGTACCCATTATCAGCACCTGTTCAGTCTATCAGTTTCCATCATTTATAATGTCTTTCACTCGAGCATTTAGTCCAATTGTCCAGCCTGCCAGCCGCGTACTTCGCTTCTTGATACTTACAGTCGCAGATTGATACTTACAGTCGCAGAATCCCTTTCCGCAGCTCACTGGTCGCTCTCTATCGCTCGGAACAGCCAAACCAATCATTAATTCTATCACGCCAACTCAGATTGCCGGCCCGGAGGCCTGCTGCGATATTTAGTGTCTAGCCATGATCATTTCGAAGGTTCAACACACCCCAAGTTGCGCTGAGAGAATGAAGTCGGTTATCCAAAGTATTATTCAAATATCGGCCGAAAACAATACTACCAGAGTCAAGCAGAATGCGCAAATACAGAGATTATCTTGTCGGCCGGCTCTGTGTAACTGATATGCTGTTCCGTTCGACTGCCGCTATCACATAACGACTCTTCGCTCGCGCTTGGCCCCGACCAGCAACATGCAGCACTGCCCCTTCTCAAGTCTGTTCGTCCCAAACAGACTGCAACATATCTGGTATCTTCGGGCAATACCCTTTTCTCCTTTGTGGATTGTACAGCCAACCAGTTGTCCTTCTTGAAATTCCTCTCCCGACATTCTCCTATCATACCGCATCTTCATCCTGTCACTATTTATATTCTAAGTTGCTGTCGAGCAAAGTAATGAATGCCAACAAGTCTGTTATGTAATTCGTTGGCATAATCGGGGGCTGCAGCTGCCTCTTCTGTCGGTCGGCCAAACAGTAGGTAACAGGGGATATATAGCTCTCTTCCAAACAGCACCCTCGATGGTGTTACCCTTGTGGACTCGTGAACTGCTGAGCAGTAAGCAAGAAGAAACAATGAAACCTTAGAATCACAGTCCTTTTGGTTGTCTGCCACAAAGATTGACAGGTACTGCTCAAGAGTGCAGTTAAGCCTCTCGACCATCCCATCAGACCGAGGGTGTAAGATTGTAGTGTTCGTCTTTTTCATCTCCAGCATTTTCTTCACATCCTGGGAGACTGCAAGTTTCTTCTCTGATCGGAATGGAGTTATAGTGGCACTCCAAACCTCGAAAAGACATGTTGTATGAGTGCTTCAGCCAAAGTACGTTCTTCCTGGTTTGGGAGAGGAATGACCTCAGGCCACTTAGTAAAATAATTATGGGGCGCCATTTGATACCGATTACCTCTCTCTGTGATGGGCAAAGGGTCCAGAATGTCTACTATCATCTTTTCGAATAGGACTCCGACATTATATTTCTGGAGGTGACCTTGTCCTCTGGTCCTTGGGCCCGTTCTCATAGTGCAGGTGTCTGACAATTGGCACCACTTCTCAACATCCTCCCGACAGTGAAGCCAGTAGAATCTCAGCCTAATTCTATCAAGTGTCTTATTAACACCAATGTGCACACTGGGTGCCTCATTATGCAGTTCTTTTAAGACTTCTGGAACCCGACATTTTGGAAGGCAAACTGTAACCATGTGCATTTTCCATTATTACTTTCCCAGTTTCTGTGAAGTACACCATTCTTCATTATGAGGGAATTCTACTGTGTTCAGTATGCTTTGACTGCTGCGCTCAAACTAGATATCTCTTCCCATTTTAGCCGATAGCTGGCTTAACTTAATAATGGCTGCAAAGTGGGATCATTCATCGGGTCTTTCGTAATACCCTCATCACTCCAAGTTGGTGTCCCATCACAAGATACAGAAACTTGAATTCTTGTCCTCTGTACCTTCAGCGATTCGCCACTCTACTTTCTGGTGTTCGCAGCGACGACAAAATGGCTCACATGGCCTCCTAGAAAGTGAATTTGCATTGCTGTGAAGGCGTCCAGATGTGCACAGTATTTCAAAGTCATATTCTTGAAGATGCTGTATCCACTGGACTATTTGACCTTCGAGGTTCTTAAAATTTAGTACTCAGCATAACGAAGCATGGTCGGTTCGTAGAATAAAATGCCTGCCATAAATGCAGGGGTGGAAGTGTGAAATTGCCTTCAGCATAGCCAGAAGCTCCCTGTGTGTAACACAGTAATTTCTCTCAGGCTTAAGAAATACTTTACTGAAGTATTCTAAAGGTCATTCCTTCTCATGTTGAACCTGAGATAGTACAGCTTCAAGGCCTACATCACTAGTATTAGTGTCCAAAATGAATACACCCTCACTTTTCGGGAAACCAAGGACTGGAGGACATATCAGGCTTTTCTTTAGTTTACTAAAAGCATCTTCGCACTCAGTCGTTCAATGAAATCTCCTTTTCGCCTCAGTTTGTTCATCTAGTGGCTTGGCAATCGTGGCGAACCCAGGTAGAAATCGACGATAGTAGTAGGCACATAATCCCAGAAACCTTCGCAATTCAGTTTTGTCAGTTGGCTTCGGCCAATTTCTTATTACATTGGGGTTCTCGGAATCTGCTTCAATCTCACTACATTTCACATGAAAGTTATTTTCTTTTGAAATAGGCTGCACTTCTTAGGAACCAGTTTCACGTTGGATGCTGCCACTTTTCTGGAATGTAGGCTCTAATCATGATATGTGGTCCTCAAATGTCCTTCCTGTCACAACTATGCCATCTAGGTAAATCTGACAAATATCTAAAGGAGAAACTTTTTCCATCAGGCATTCGAAAGTGGCAGGGGCATTACATAGCCCAAAATGTATAACTTTGAACTTCCAAGTTCCGTTCCCTTGGACACTAAATGCAGTCTTCTCTTGATCTTTTGGGTTCACCTCGCACTGCCAGTACCCACTCTTCTTGTCCTAGGTTGAAAACCTGCTAGGCTGTTTAATGTGTTATCTATCCTTGGAGGCGAATAAGTGTCTTTCTTTGTCACATTATTAAGCTGGCGATAATCTACACAACCTTCAACAGCCATTTTTTTATAACAAGGGCAGTGGGTGACGACCATGGGCTAACTGATAGTTCCATCACATCCAAGTCCTTCATTTCATTCAGAATACGAACTGCCTCCTGTATCAATGTGGTGGCTGATCACATTAGTCCTTCCAAGGTCACTTGGTCCACACGAGAAGGCATCCCATTTCTCTGCAGTAATTCAGAGAAAACCTTCTCTTGTCACCATTTAAGGTTTTCTTTTGATTGTGCTAGCAGTTCATCCAATACTTCTAGTAGAGGACATTCTATTTGTTCTATTCTAGAATATCCTGAAACATTTGGAAATACCTGTGTGACCTGCTTGTAAACATCTATCAATGCCCCCTCCTCAAGACGAATGGCACTATTGGACAAATTTATGATTCTAAGAGGAGACCTGTCAAAATTGGAAGAGACCAAAGTTCTTGCTGAAACAACTCCACCTGACAGGATACCAATATTTTGTGCTGGCTCAATTAGACCCAAACGTTTGACATACTTTCCTTGGCATCTGCCTGAAATGACAATTTCACTAGTAGCGGACAGCACAGTGGGTTGACCACATACTACTGGGCAGCTAGTTGGGGAGGACAAATCATGCCGTGTTGACACCACCAAATCTGTACTGCCTCCCCGTAGCACACCAAGTCAAGTATCTATACAGCACCCCTGTCTGCGTAGTACATCAAGCCCCAAAAAAACAGTCATCCTCTCTGCTATGTAAACATTGTGCTCTATGCTATTGTCACCGATCTTCAAGATCACTTTCATCTTACCTGTAACTGGTGTGGTATCACCTGTTACTGTAGTCAAATAGCATCGTTCCATGTTGTCGGGCGATCGCTGGAGAGAAGGCCAAAGAATGACTAGTCTTACTAATGTTATGGTCGCCCCAGTGTCGATGACCATCTGGCAAGGAACATTATTCAGGCTCCCCTCCACAAATATTGCATCATAGTCCTGTTTTACCAACCGTATATGTAAGAACATTGAGGTCTTCCCTCTAACAGCCACTGACCTTCGCCCCTTATGATGGGTATTTACAAGTTTTACGAATGAGCTGTATTCTCACCTGTGTCTCGCTGCCGCTTATCCCGTTACTGCGTCTGTTGCTGTTGAGGGCAGTAAGCTCTCAGGTGCCCTGGTGGCTCACATGACCAGCACTTCGGCTGTTTGGGGGGGGGGGGGGGGATGGGCGGCGAGGCTCTGTAGCACTGACGCTGGACGTGATGGCTGTGTGTATCTCCTTCAATGTCTTCTTAATGCCATTGTCGTCGTCTTCATTCAGCATCACTGCCTGTACCGGACGTCGGGGTGCGGTTCCCTGTCGTGCTGATTCCACCTCCAGTGGTCGGACCAGGGTGTCCTGCATGTTGTGAGGTGCAGCCAGATTTACTGCTTGTGGAACCTCTGTGTCGGCGATGTACCCTTCCAGAGATAGGTGGAAGAATCGCACAATGTCTTGCCATAGCTCATGAAGTGGCTCTCCTGGTCGCTGGGTGCAGCTTCACAGCTCTGCATGATGGGCATGTCGCAGGTACCGGTCGCTGAAAAGAAGCTCCAAGGCCGACACCAGTGTGGGGTACTTCGGTCGATGATGCTCTGGCAGAGATCGTATATGCTCAGTGCGGCGCCTCTCCTGCGACGAGGTAATTTTCTCGCTGTTCGGTTGTCCAGCCATTAAGTGTAGCGATTATTTCAAACTGGTGTTGATACTCCCGTCATGATGTCTGGCCATCGTAAGGGGCGGACTTAATTGAGATCCCCTTCCCCATTCCTGGCTGCGTGACACCAATACCGCAGATACTTCGTGTTCTCCTCTGAGGTTGCGGCGTTTGTTTTGTCTTGCAGTACTACTTCACTTTGCTCGGCTGTCGATGTGGTAGTTGTTGTAGAACTTCGTTGCCAAAAAAATTCCTCCATCTGCTTCTCTACTGCACCGATCATTCTCGACACTGTCCATCCTGTTGTTTACACTGTTTACTATTTCAGTTACACTGTCCATCCTTTCATTCACACGGTAAATTTTCCCATCCACACATCAGTTCTAGTGTTCACTAACTCGCTAATGCCTTCTAGTTCCTCAACAGACGCAATTTTCTTGTCTACACTCTCATTAACAGTATATTTTGCTATTTACACTATCGTTCACACTTACAATTACTGAATTAATTTTGTTATTACAGTTTCGTTCACATTTCCTTCCACACTACTAACGTTGCTATTTACAGTACTTATTTCACTTTTTACACCTTCTCTCAATCTATTTTCATTTGACATCAAATTGTTTATAAAAATATTAAGTTTAAAATAATTTTATTCTAAGAAAATCGCATTACATACATTGCATTCAAGGTGAACAATTTTTGGAAAAAACTATAAAATAATTAATTTTTTGGTATCCGACACCCTTAAGCAATGAACCTATATTTTTGTGGCAAGCTAATTAAAATAAAAGAATGATGCATTTCGAAAGACAACTCTAAATTTTTTGTATAAAAATTTTAGCAGCTGAAACTGATTCTGAAAATACCTATCTTAGCAATTCTCACGCCCAGAATATTAATCTTAAGTTAAAAAATAACTTCAAACTTGTCTTGGGGCACAAGCCCTATTCTTAAATGTTTTCCATGTTTATACATCACTGCAGCAACATATATGGATCCATTTTTTAATTGCATATTTCTACCAAAATTTCCAAAGACATTAATGTCTTCTGTTGGGAAAGCGCAAGGACGTATCAATTCCCAAGGCATTGTGGTTCTACGCCATTCTACAACTTACGGGTATTTTCTGGAGAAATGGTTGCACAAATGGAAACTTGCGTAGAAGAATGTCGTGGACTTAACCATACTAAGTTCGGCGATTGGGTATTTTTTCCCTCTGGAGATAAAAGCTGTATGTAGTTTTTACCGCAAATTACCTTGTCGAGGAGTGTTCAAGGTAAGATGGAAGGCCTTGTTCAATGGCTCTTCTTAAGGCTAGGAAGTCATACTACGATAAAAGAAAAAGAGCCTCCAGTAATGTTTGATGTAATTTTAACTAATTTATATAGACACAGCTGTACATCCCTTAGTTTCATTTGAAATGCAGTGTTATAAAATAGTGAAATGGAGCGGACACCACCTAAGGACATAGGCAATTGCTGTTTGATTTTTCTTCTCCGTTAGGGTTTATATTGGTTAGCTCATATCGTATCCATTATTATCTTAATATAACTTCCATTTTATTTGAGTGTGTAGTTAAGTGCATTGGATTTTGGGCTCCCTGCAGATGCCAGGAGTGTGTTTATTAAAACCAGTTCTGAGATATGGCTGGCCTACAAAGTATCGCACCTTTGTGCTATATTTTCCTGTTTGAGCGATTTTCATTAAGTTTAACTCCGAATATTATCTTCGGCTTTGACGATTGCTCATGTACGTATATTGTGTTCACGGTAAAGTGAGCACTTTTGAGGCCCTTGTTACTTTTTTTTCCAGCCACTTTTTATCTTTTTACCACCTTTTTAAAATAAATATTGCCTTGTAAGTAATAAACACACCGCACTCGGAAGTTAACGTCTAAACAAAATATATTTATTGACTTATTCCTAATGAGAGGGCTTCCAAAAGTGCTCACTTTACAGCGAATAGCGTGTATCATTGGCGCGGCTCGGCGCACGAGCGGACGTGCGTGAGTAGCGGGAACTACGCATACTGGAACACTGCTGGAGGAGGGGAGAGGCCCGGCTGACCGCATTGTCTCCCCCCTCCACCTGGAGCGGTCATTGACCTTCGGCTGGACCATGCTGTCCGGGCAGTAGCAGGCCTTTGCCCTGGACGCTACCGCTGGGGAATTCGGTCGAAAATAACCCGACGTCGACTCCAGAAGAAAAAGCCGCCGCGTTTAACACCGGCTCAGCCTATTTGATCAAAGTGGTCCACTCAACCAAGCAAGTTGAGAGTAAAGGCCATTTCACACGATCAAATGTGTATTGAATTCAATTACTTGAATTTAATTTATTGAACTAAAAAATCACTTTATTTGCTTTTCAACGAATTGCATTCAATAATCTTTCAATTCTACACATGGAAATTTATTACAAACTTTTTAATGAAACCAGTGAAAGAAATACCAAAAGTGAATTTTTAGTAGTATCTGCGGCTCGTACACGACACGAAAATAAATGGTCAAACCACAATAAATTTTCTTCATATTATTTTTATTTTGGTTTTATAAAAAATACATCTTTATTTTGTAACAACTCAAAAATTTATGCACAACTCTATTATTATGAGATTAGCCTACTTCCATTAACATTGTCAGAAAAGTTGCGATCGACGACTGAAATTGTTGATTCAAGAAAACTTAGAACCTGTTGAAAACGAAAATCTTGAAAGAAAAGACACTTTCAAGATATTGAAAGAGAAAGAGGCCTCGATTATGACGTTATGGCATCATAAAACTTTCAATGCCTTGAATTCAATAAAAATTTAAGGTAATTTGCAGAAAAAAATTGTGTGAAAGGGCCGTCATCAACAAGGGTAACAATTTGGTGGCGATGTTTGTGGTTTAACGAGATGTTGCTGCAGGATATACTAAAAATACCTATGTTCGTGAACTGTAGTGATGAGGGGAAGCGAAGTGAATCATTTAAGCAACTCATTGCAGTGATAATCGCCAAATTTAATTCAAGCTACAGTAATGTGTAGTTGAAAATGCCAGTTCGTGGTTTATATCCAACAGTATGAACAAAGGCACAGGGTTCTGGAAAAAGTGATAGTCTCGGAGATATGTTACCTAAAGCGTTCTTGTTCGAACGAGCAGATTATTCTTACTTTCTGCTCATGCACACTGTGGTCAGTAATTTCGATTAAACACAAATATCAGACGCGTTCATTCACGTCGTGATTTGCCGCGCAAATGCATACGTGGTTAACGATACTCGGCAAATCGTAAAACTGATCAGGAACATGCACAGTGGAGACATTTCGAAGGCTAACTAGTTGATGGCCGAGCACTTCTGGGATCTCTACTCAGTGTGTATTTTTCTACTTCTACTAGACAAAGTGAAATGCGGAAAAATACTATGTCCCCTGAACAAAATATTGTCCATAGGTTGTAACTACCAAAGGTGTATCAATGATCTTACAGACGTGTGAATGACGTCACGGGAGTACGTGACATTGAAGTGTGTATTAACGAGACTGGGCGCCCCCTGAGAGGACGTACAATTGGTGGGCATCGAAGCCGATTTATGACGCTTCTCAAGTAGTAAATAACCCCCTGGCTCGTCTTAGTGTGCATTTTAGCTTGATTTTGACTTCAGTGAAAGAGAGAGCAGTTATCTTGCTGCGATCCTGAATAGCATGAATATCGAGCGACATATTGTTGCGGGCGTGGGTAATCGTAACTCCAGCGCTTGCCTACGCGCGCCAGCCATGCAGAGAAGCGACTCTGTATTGAGGGCGAGGCCACAGGCAGCGAAACATTTTGGAAACACGGAAATGTTTGTAAATCTGCGGCGAGTACATAGCGCCGGTGAATTTTACCCTCAGGCGGATTTTACCCCTAGGTAGGAAAGGACGGACACCCTCGCGATGGAGACAGGGAAAGAACTACTAAGTAGATCATTATGCCATTGGCGAGATGTCGGCACAGTGGGATGCCGTACGGAAAGAAAAGGGGTGTTCAAAATAGGGGCTTATCGGGAAAATTTATTTATTTCTTGGAAAGTGGTACAATTCCACTCTACTAATTACACAGAACACGAAATTACTATGCATGAAAATCATTTCTGGGGAAACTCAAAGCTTCGCTGATGCGTGACCGCCTCGTGGTCACCACCCACAAAAACCAGCCTGCGTGCCTTGAATCACAGTTTTGGGGATTAACTCCCCTGCTGGCGCTGAGGACTCTGGCACGGTGCGTAATTTTTGGCTACGCATGAAGTAATTTTATTTGCGAGGAGGCAATGCTTGTTACTTCTCGCTAGAAAGTGACGAGGGTAATGCTCTTGGGGATTAGTGTTGACCTAATGTATTGCGGCCAGCCGAGGGTTGTAAGCAGTGTTATACTGTTGTCGTGGCTGTCAGCGTCATCAAGCTGCTTTGACACGTGCCGCCACTCAGGGGGTAAAATCCGCCTGCTATACCGGCGGAGGCTCGAAGCGCGGTCTTACCACAGTCAGACGACGGAGACTCAAGATGGAGCGACGAAGAGTGTGCCGAGAACCACTGTAGCCGAGACGACATGATGAGTAGCCCTCGGCAACAACGATAAGTGATAACGTTCCGGTGGTACAAGTAAAGACTGCAGTCAACTATAGCGTGACTTGGCATAATGAAATAACAATAACTTAATAGTAATTAATGTATTTAACTCCCCTGTCTTAACGTAATGTAACTTATTATTCAGAGTTGTTTTAATTGATGTAAATGTTGTACGTTTAAAGCTCATGAAAATATATTGACATGTAGTAAAATGAGTGATTACCGCCTGTCTACGTATCCCCACTTGCTTTGTATGGCCCACATAAGGGATAATAACAATCTGAACCAGATATTGCTAACGGAATCGAGGAATTCAATATTCCGAGATCTTTGTAAGAATATCTCGTGTATTCTCCATAAAGACAATGGCGCCCACTCACGCCACCTCTGCGAGGCAGATTGTAGCTGACGAAACGCCCTTGTGTTAGACCATCGCCTATATTCTCCAGGTCTGGCACTGTGTATATTGAAAGGAACACATTTTCCTTTCTAAGTTAAATTTAAAATGGCAGACATTTTGAATGTAACTGACGAGCTGCAGCATTACTTTTGAGTGGAAGATATCTATATAGGTATGTAGTGTGGTGTATAGTTAAAGATTGAGGTACAGATTGAAGGTGTGTTGTAAAGAATTTGATAGTAAACTGCAATTTCCTCATCAAGCCCGTTACTTACGTCACACATTGTATGTGATGTGCTGCCCCAGAGATGTAACATCTTTACTGTAAAGGCAGCGAGGGTACAGTCGACTCTGCTGTTCAGTACACACAATAAAGAACGCCAGGTCGTTGGCAGGAAAACTATATCAGCTTTGGACCTGTTTGAATGGGACGTTTTAGTGAACATCGACGAGGCTGGGTGGTCAGCTAGACGGGGCAGCTCGTGTTGTGGATAAAGGCTGTTCACGATAAAGTGAGCACTTTTGAATTCAACCTTAGGAAAAAGTCACTGCTCTTAACATCATATTTTAACGGGCGCACTGAGTGACCTGCGCTCAGTAAAGTTCGTAACTCATTGATGAAAAATAGTTCCATATCTTCCCGTCGAATAAGAGTGTTAAGTAACAATTTGTGATAACTTAAATTATTCCTTTTGCTTTCTGTTTTTTTTTTAATGCACCGAAGTATGAAAATTACCATATTTGTAAAATATTTTCTTTTCCAATAATTTCACAGTTTCACCTTACTGACGCATGAACAAAGTGATGAGGCCTATGACAATGTTAATTTTACATAAGGTGGAAAAATGCACAACGTACGTACAAGTAGCGCTTAAGCAGGGCTTTCAAAAGTGCTCATTTTACCGTGAACAGCCTATAGTGGAACTAACACTTGGGGGGGGGGGGGGATGTGCTGTCCCAGGCGCATCAGCAGTGTGCAGTATCATACCCGAACGCAACACCCACTCATTTCATGCGATCTGCGAGGCTGCTGTTTGCATCGCCACTGCATTCTCTGCGCAGATTTACCGTTGACAGTGACGTGTCGTCGAGCACGTCTGTGGCGCAGAGAACATATTAGAGGCAAGAAATGGCAGCGTATTGCATTTTGTGATGATTTCACGTTCCACCCCAGTATGAAGCTACCGACGCTTGTGGATATAGCGTCGCAGAGGTTGGCATAACCTCCTAGTGCATATTTTGGAGCGTAGGGCCTTCTCCCGTGCGTTATGTTGCAGGCGGCCATTTAGTTATTGCTCCAGAACCTGTCTGGCGTTTGTGCAAGGTTCAGTGACAGCCTATCAATATTTCCTCGAAATCCTATAGTCTCATTTCCGGTCATTCAACTTTCACTCGCGTTATTCTGCCTTGTTGAAATCCTACTATTTATTCTGCCTAACCCTGGATGTTTGATGGCGATAATTTGACAGCGGGATAGGGCCAGGGGTTCTAGCCGTCACTGAACCAGTGTTTAGTTTTGCTGTAAAAGTAAGTAGCCTCTTAATATCACGTACTGCAGAGCGAGCTCTGTAGACCTATACACGCCGTTCACGGTTACTTTCTCCGCCTCATGCAAACAAAACTTTGAAAATTACACCAGAGGGTCAACACACCGCTTTCATGCGGCCTCAGTGTAACAATATTTTGCATAAAATCAGTTTCTTACTAGGCATTATATGCTATTCACGGTAAAGTGAGCACTTTTTAAGGTCCTGCAAAATTTTTCCTTTCAGCCAATTTCTAACTTCCGGCACTTTTTAGTATAAACATTGCCGTGCGACTAATAAACAGTGCGTACATTTTACCATTATCAAAAGTAAACGCCTGAGGCAGCAATAAAATATATTTATTAGTGTTTAATAAATAACGTGAACAGCCTGTACTAACACACACTTTTTCTGTCTTAATCGTATTAGTTGTAAATTAAATGTTATTTATAGTTAAAACTTAAGTAAAAGTTATATTCAACCAAAGATAAGCCACTTTCATGTCAACACAAGTATATTACGCATGTGACATTGATGCGAGTGTTTGGTTAGGGCGCTGGAGAAGGGGGTGGGGGAGAACCGCGCTCGCGGCCCGCGTATGTGTGTAGCGACACCAAACTGCTCTCGCTCTCGCCCGGCGGCGGGGCACGTGGTCGTGACGTCACTGTCGACGTTTGCCTCTGGTCGATATCGGCCAAGTTGTTGACCTCCCCCCTTGTTCGGCGAGAACCTACACATCTTGTAGGAGGTGGGGAAGTGCGCATGGCATACCCCTTCCACGTCATTGTGAGATAAGCGTCCTGACTTCATAATATGCACGAGGGCTCCTTATGTATTGTGAAGACGGCGCATTGAAACATTTTCCGTGAAATCGTTGTTTGCGCGAATACTCGGTAAATAAATTTTCAGGGAACACCACTTTTTGTCATAAAGAAAACCATATATCTGTGTCCCTATCAGTCTACTTTTATCATGTTAAGTGTAACGACAATGTTAATTGTACATGTGGCAGAAGAATACACAATGTGCAAACAAGTAGATCTTAAGGTGGAGTAAAAGTTAGAAGCAGTCGGCGATACCGGCAAATGTCCGCATCTAGCTGCAAGTACACTATTGACCAAAAAGTAATCGGCCACCCGTGAAGATAGGTAATTCAGTACGTCAGTTAACGTGTGTGGCTGCCATACGATGCAGGCCGGTGTAGAACCAGTTGACAAGGAGATGGCACGAGGTACAGAGCTATCGGACTTAGATAAGGACGTGATTGTGGGCTGCCATCTCAGTGGGCTGTCTAGTCGGGCGATTGCACGCAAGGTAAACAGGCCCAAATCAACGGTCGCATTCGTCCTGCGTAAGTGTAAAGTCTCTGGGCATTTTGCCAATGCTGCACGTTCTGGGCGACCTTCAATCTTGACCGACAGAAATCTCAGAACCATGAAACGTGAAATAGTCTAAAATAGGGCAAAACCCATGGCTACCATCCGACATGAGTTTCATGCGGCAACAGGAGTGTCGGTTTCCATTGGAACATTGCGTACAGAGGCCCACCGACTTGGATATTTCGGAATAGCAGCTGCACATAAGCCCCGTATCACAAGCAATAAAGCTCGGCGACTCAGGTGGTGTTTGAACCGTCGCAACTGGACACTGGAGCAGTGGAAATCGGTTCTGTGGAGTGATGAGTCGAGGTTTACATTATTCCGGTCCGATGGACGTGTATGGGTGTGGCGTCTACTCGGGGAACGGCTTCTGCCGGAGTGTATAGTGCCAACTAGGAAATTCGGTGGTGCTGGAGTGATGGTGTGGGGCTGTTTCACGGCCTTCGGCGTAGGACCGCTGGTGTTTGTCCGTGGTAGCATGAACACAGAGACCTATTGTAACATTCTGGGTAATGAAATGCTCCCAACATTGTGGGGTTTTTACGGAAGGGGCCAGTGTTACTTTCAGTATGACAATGCCAGGTGCCATGTTTCAAGGGCTACTATGCAGTGGTACGACAACAATGTTCACCGATTGGACTTTGGGACGCATTGGATCGACGGGTGAGGGCTCGTCAGGTGCGGCCAAAATCCATTGCTCAAAACATGGAATGGTTGCAAGAGGAATGGCGACGAATCCCCATGGATGTCCTGCAAACACTCGTAGAGAGCATGCCAGACAGTGTGGTTGCTGTTATAGCCACAAGACGTTGCCCTACGAGATTCTAACGGGGTGGTAACCACCGAGCAAACATCGTGGACAGGTGTCCAATTACTTTTTGGTCGTTAGTGTAGTTCAGCTATCTGCCGGTAGGTAACAGCAGCGTCGAAGAAGCTATGACACCAGTTTGTCTGCAGGTGTTCTTACGCTCTGGACGTGAACATGGGTATGTTGATGCTTTTTGGGCCGATGGTGGTGGTTTTTGGGTTGGGGGGGGGGGGACTTATCTACCTGTTCTTTCCTAATCCCCTCTGGCTGCTCAGGGTCCCTTAGTGAATGTGGTGAGATGGCAGATAACAGGCCAGAATAGCAAAACTTCCGAGCGATACAGACTCTTCTTCGTTTTAGTTGCCGATAAAAAAAAAAACAATAAACCCTCTTTTTCAATATTGCAAATTTATTACAATTTCAAATGAGTTGGGGGAGGGGGGAGGCGCACGGATAAGGCATGTATTCCCAGCGCCTATTTAACTCTTCTTAAAAATGTTTAGTTTTAAACAACCAGAAAATAGGCAGTCGAATGTGCTGTGACAAATTGAAGTCGTTCCGTTCGTTAATAAAGAAAAAGGATTAAGGATTACTGCCATGTTGATTGATTTAATTGAACTTTTCAACTACATACTGAAAATGTAGGTTTTTTTTTTTTTTTTTTTTTTTTCCCTCCCTCTAAATCATGCAGTTACATACAGAGTTCTTCTGTAGCTGCCGTTGATGACTGTTCGGGATTTTTGAACCTCAGCGTCGGGATTGCGACGTCACTGTGTTTGTGCCGCTTGACGATTTTGCGAGTTTAATGGACTTTCGAATAATGGCTTTGTCGAGTTTTGAGGATTTTGCTGCCATGTTTAACCACATTTTTTGTTTTCGGCATTTCTTGTATTCGGAATTTGAATTTTTGTTTGCTGTACGGGTTAAGCCCAAGGCAATGATTTAGGCGATGAAGTTATATGCAGTACTGTGAAAGACATAAATTGGTGGGCTACGATACACTAACTAACTACTCCAGAATATAAGAAAATAATCAGTTTTATTTTTTACCCACACTATTGTATTCCGAATTAATATTCGTTCATAATTTGAGACTTTCTAACCGCTGTTATGAATGTAAGTATAGATAAACATGACCAGATTTGACTTCGTGGAATTTGAACAGTACAGTTTGTAATACCTTGTTTATTTTAATGGCTTAAAATTAGTGTGTTTGAATTCCCGTTAATTATATATGAATTGTAATTAACTGTGATTATTTGGAGAACTCTAAATATATATCTACTTGCCACATGTGTGAGACTATATAATATCCTACCATTGCACGCTGTCGATGCTGAGTAATTTAGTAACATTTTCTTCACAAATATCTGCAAATCATTGAATTTATTTCCATTGGGACTGATTTCCTTAATCGCGCTGTCAATAAACGAGTAGTATGGAAATAATGCACTATGAAAATACATACAACCCTTTCTGTATAGAAAGGAAAAACACTCTTTGGAGGTGTTTGATTTTCAGTAATACAATATAGGTTTAGTTCAAAGAGAGGATTACAGATACCTACAGATTTCCTGTTATTAGAATGTTTTTTTATATGTTTTTGTTAATTGTAATACTACATTATTAATAGCAAATACACATTCTGTAAGCGTGTTTTGTTTAAAGTAAATAAATCTAGCTTCCTACCAATGGAAAAGGTTTAGCGATGTTAAAAGCTGTGTGATATATATTATATATATATATATATATATATATATATACACACACACATACATACATACATACATGAAAGACCACTGCGTACATTAAAAATAATAAAAGCGTGTACAATGAAACATTGATCACACTAAATAGACATAGACCATAATATATCAGTATGCAAAAAATAGCACAACTGTCATAATCAAACAATTAAATGGTGAAAAAGCTACTTCGATAGTTTTAACCAGGGAAGGCACAAACCAATATACCATACCAGTAGGTACATCCACGTATTCGACGAAGTTTGTCAAGGAAATTTCACTACAATTGAGGCCCTAGTGATGATTGACAAAACTCTCATTTTACGTTTCAAGGCTACAACCTACAAGTCGGAACAATGGAAAAAATGGTTATTTTATTGGCAGTTGTTAAACTGCGGATTCGCACGCGCGGAATAAAAAATTTCCAATGGATTAGTGTTGTGCAGAATAAAATAAAACTAAGTCTTTGTCCACCACTTCGCCCGCATCGAAAATGAATATGCCGTTGATATTGGTAGGGGCACTTTATTTTTGCGAAAAGAATTTCCGCCATATGTATTTCAAAACTTTTTAGTTCCTAACAACGTTCCCTAATGGATAGTTTTATCGATTCCATGTCTTGGGTACCTGCCCACAAACAAGCGATGTTTAGAAACCGAGTAACCAAATTCAGATTGGATAAGTCACATTCCGCGATATATTCTCTCGAGGACATGTGGTCAATAACCAAAGGAAACTTCGGTGTACACGTAACTCATCTGAACCAAGGCTGCCAGGAACTCTTTGAGAAAATAACATATCTATAGATGTTGGTTTTTGGAAGATAGAAAATAAATTTGTTGCCCTGTCGGAATTTGGATTTGGCGATGAATCAGATTGAAATTAAACACAGCTTTTACCTAAAACCCAGCCCGAAAGGTGTTTGTTTTGTTGTTTTTCTCGTAACGAAAATAAATAAATATAATTATATAAAAAAATGAAAAATGGAAATTAATAAAGTAACTGAAATAAATAAAACTAAAAACCAAATAGATAAAATAAATAAATAAAAATGAATAAAATGACTAAATAAATAAACCATGGCTTTGCTCGTCGGAATTACTGTAATTTCTACTTCAAATCATGTAAAACAACATGGCATTGACAAAAAAAACATAGTGGTCTAAACTCACACTGCTGAGCTCATTTCTGACATCGCATGATTTTAGACTTTGCCTTCAATTCACAAACATAACGAAACAGCAATGTAACAATAAGCTAATACAACAAAGATATTACGTGCTAGGAAGCAAAACTTCGTAATTATAAAAAAATAATTTTTTACTTCTCATCTTCCTTTTGATATAGGATGATACATACCCAAGTATCGGTTTAAGACTTACCACACTCACAGCGTTTTTTTAAATCCGCCCCGTAGTTTTTACTTGTTGCCAAAAAATTCAAAACAAATTTACGTTCTTTCACTCAATTTTTTATGAATATGCCAGATATTTGCATAAAATCATTGAAATTTAATACAATGCTTAAGATATAAATCCCAATCTTTATTTTGGAAAGCCATTGTGTTACTAAACAACACTTTATACTCTCAGATACGTGTGTATATTTACTTAAACACCTGAGTTACTGTTGGAATCGCATATTATTAAGGATGGGTATATAATAATTATGTGATTGTCATAAGTGATATCATGCAGAATAATAAAAACGCATCGTTTATAATCAGAATAAACAGTTCTGGCAAAAAACACATTGTAACAAAAAATTCTACACATAGAAAGACAAAAGAAATTAAATTTTATCTCTTAAAAAGCAATACTGTATGGATGTATACGGGCATACGCCGAGAAAAAGGTTTAGCTGCAGGTTCTAATAAATTAGTTTGAAAATAATTTTACGCTGAACAATATTTTGTTCTCCCGAACAATCTGGTGTTTCTCCAAACATGTGCATTTATTTCCTTTAACCAAGCGAAACATTTAAACATAACTTGTTGAGTAGAATAATTATCT
>CM057004.1:71331619-71533009 GCA_029891345.1 Dryococelus australis | reverse complement strand
ATTCTTTGCAATCGGTCAGTAATTTTCATCAAAATTTAAAATAACACACTCGTACTCTTAGTTACTTCACGACATTTTCAAGAAAATGAATGAAACTATACTACTAAACAATTTATGTAAAAGGCGAAGAGTAATAGAGCAGTATTTTGATGCGTAGGCGTACGGCTATGTAAAAACTAGCTAGCACAAGTTACGAACTGGTAGCTTCTGTGTGAATGGTGGTCATATTTACTACAAACCACACACTGCGCACCCACCGAGGATGCCAGCTGACAGCACCATCGACTTCTTCGGGTGGATCACCTACAGCAGTTCAGCCATGGCGTCGACAGTACCAACAACTCCTATGAGCGGGCTACCTACGGCAGCTCCATTGACATCGCCAACTGGACCATCTGCCTCTGTTCCAGCAGCATCTGCTGAACCATTCCGACATTATAAGTGTCGCTTCTGTGAAATGACCTCACACAGCGGCAATGCTGTCGTGTAATATGAATCTCCCGTGGCAGCTCATATAGCGGCTGGTATACGGGCTCGTGCACCAGGCCTTGTAGAAGCTTGTATAAGAACCAAGTACGTCTGCTGGTATCGTGTCATATCGGCTTTAGCCAAGCCCAGGGAATCACCACGGTCATACAGTTAGGTCTGGCAACTCCTGTGTTATTCCTTGCTGTAACGCGTACGCTTAGTGAAACTCGCGGCAGCTTGGGAACTAACAGCGCTAGTGCAGGCCGACCCAATTTTAGCATTGCGGTAAATATGGAAGTTTCAGATATTATTGAATAATATTAACTAACGTCTTTTTATTTTTCCATGTCCGCTCGGTATAAAGAATTGTGATATATTTAAGTGCGTTTGAGGTTGGTTTCGTTTACGTCAATATGTTGCTGGCGCAGTTCAAGACCTTACTCAGGAGAAGATATTTAATACATTTCTTAAAATTATGTAAGTTTATTGGTGTTATTGAGTTTGGTAGCCTATTGTATATTTTTATTCTTTTCAGCTCAATACTTCTATCATACAAATTTGTCCGGTGATAATATACACTTATTCCTATTCCTTGAAGAATAGTGATGGAAATAAGAATTTTTAAGAAACTCGGTTTTGTTTGAGTAAATAAATTAAGTTCAAAAAGTAGATTGAGGTGAACGATAATTGTAATTGTTTTAATAAAGGCCCGCAAGTTGCATTGTAGGCAAATAATGTTGCAGACGTGTTATCTTTGTTTGCACGAGTCAAGGTCATTAAAGCTGGTAAATCGTTTATGTAAATAAGAAATAATATGGCTCTTAAAATATAGCCTTGCAGCACACCTACTTTAGTATTTTTTAAGCTTGAGTAGGTTATTTTATCATGTGTTGTACTTTTATCGGTAATTTCTTCATACTGCTTGCGATTGCATATAAGGTTTGAAACCATTTTTTTTACAACTCCTCTAATCCCTATTTTCTCCAGCTCGCCAAGTAAAATAGTATGACTTAACACAACCGAAAGCCCTGGTTAAATCGCAAAATACACTTGCCACTTTATTACCTTCTACACATATTGTAATATATAACAATTTATGTATAGTTTTCATTGTAGAATATTTTTTTCTAAACCCAAATTGTGAGCTGTGTACACAATATAATTTATCACAAAAATCATCAATCTATTTTTCGCAATTGTTGCAAGTATTTTGAAAATGCTGGAAGAATAGATATAGGTCTAGGTCTGTAGTTAGTCAGGTTCATATTACCTTCCTTGCAAATAGGGATTACCTACTTCCGCAGTTTTCAATCAAACTATATTCTCTCTCCGTGCTGTCAAACTAACTGTACCTGCGCCGATCACTGTTTGTAGTAACGATGCATGCAGCTGACGACTAAGGAGTTGTTCAAAAGTCTATTCCAGTCGTGAACCGACTATAGTCCCTTATTACAAATATTCACATGATATTGACAATAATTTGTAAAATATGGTTTTATCAATACTAAAATCATCATATCCACATGAATAACTACTAGTTAATGCATTGGTCACTTTTGCTCAGGTGTGACTGGCTTAAAAAGTAAAGAATCAGGATTTGAATAACTTTTTATTTGGCTGTATTATTATTATTATTTGCCATATTTAGAGTAGTAGCAGTATTTGCAAAATAGTTATTAAATTCATTAACAACATCTAGTAGTCCTGACATAATTTTATTGTTCCAAGATAACTGTATTTTTATATTTCCGCTATATTGAACATTCAAATTATTCGTTTTTTGATTGTTCCAAATGATCCACTTAAAAGAGCGAAGTGGCAATTTGCGAGACCGCGAAATAATTTCGAGTTTAAATCGGGACAAGCAGTAGGCCTTCGCACCAGACAATATTAAATGTAAAAGGGTATTTAGAGATAGCAGCGGAGCAGTTAGGAGCCGAAGTAAGCTTGTAATTGATAACATTACATATTCGTCAGCCTCATACCAGTGGAAAGTATTTGTAGAAATTTTAATGTACAAATGGAGATCAGGAAAATTGTGGGTTACAAATGTAAAGGAAACATCACAAAAAACTGAAAACCAAAGTCAAGCCCCAGAAAACAAACTGGTGACATTCAAATCTGCATCAATTAGCTTGCCGAGTAGTTACAGCAAAGTGAGTGCTCTCTTCACTTGAGCTTGGGGAAGCAGAGTGGTGTAGACTTTATGTAAACCTTTTCCTGACGTTACATATGGTATGAACAATAGTATTGAATGTAACATAATTTGTCACGGGTATGCAAAGAATGAGACACGAACAAACCCTACCAATGCACAATGATAAAGCAAACCAAGTGATTCACCATACAATTAATGAGTAACTTATGGTTCAATAGAATAA
The DNA here is from genome assembly GCA_029891345.1 of Dryococelus australis. Taxonomy (NCBI): domain Eukaryota; kingdom Metazoa; phylum Arthropoda; class Insecta; order Phasmatodea; family Phasmatidae; genus Dryococelus; species Dryococelus australis. Next base: position 71,530,160 of record CM057004.1, on the reverse strand, counting down.
TTGTGCACATTTACTCTGCACACTATTACAGGTTTCTAACAGACTGCTGACAAATATATTCTGTGTCGTTGGCCAATTCAACAGCTCTAATACGAGTCACACTTCACCTTACATGAGAAGAAAGCTGTAATATCACAAATATATTAAAAAATAACTGGGCAGGATTGCACCACCAAATTCATAAATGCATAGCTAATATACAACCTATGAAACTCTTGAACTTGCAGCCTCCATTCTATATTTACAAATATCAACACAGTTAGAATAAAAAGGCACCATGAATGAATGCTAACATTCAGCATTGCTAAATAATGGCTGGCCTTTACACCGTTAACTGTTAATTCTTTGTACTTAAAACCGTTTTTTCGGCACATTGTTGCTCGTTAGTCCACAACACAGGGAAAATCAAACATGTCAAAAACAAACAAATATGTAACAGTAAGTATGGTAATTTCTTGCAGTAAAAAAAAAACTAACTTCCACAGCACGGAACTGTGTAAACCTAGAACATTTTGTAACTGCATACACAGAATTTAAATGTTGCTGAAGTTAATGAATTTATTTACTATTAAATCTCTCCAGCGATCCTATGATGAGCAGAAGCCCTGGGAAGTAGCATTAGTAAAAAATGTTTCAAAACAAACATATACCTACACAAAATATTAGTAAATTTCTCTTATGTCTCTTTTTTGGAGTCTGAAAACTGATAGTTTGAAAAGAACATGCCCACAGTATGACATAACAGCATGGAAATATGACAAATAAATTTGTTTAAGAGAGGATGTCTTAATAAAAGAATTATAATTTCCTTATTTTATTTATAATAACTACAGCAAAATTCTACGAACTCAAAATCTTACCATAAGTGGATATCACTAACTGTTTACAATTGACACCAATGAATAAAATTTATGATCACCACAATTAAATAAAATTATTAAAAGATCAGTCTCAATAGACAGCGTATCAACCTATGCAGATATTCTGTGAAATGTGTGTTCAAATTGACAGTTTGAATATTTACAATAAAATCAGTAGTACACTTCCATTCAGTCCCACCTCAGTTCAGTCCATATCCCACCAGTCGTAATGTTCTAGAGTCCTCCAAACGCCCTCGCGCCCAGTAGACTTCACTCGTCGGTTTCACACCCTCTCGTCTATTCAAGCCACGAACACCTCACTCGCCGTCGTCCCGCAATCTCCAGTCGTTGTCCACACTTCATATCACTCGCGCACACTCGGCCAGACGGCCTCAATCAAAGACTGCCAGCCGCTGGGTTGCGGCAGTATATATATATATATATATATATATATATATATATAGTCTTAGGCCGCCACCTAGAATCTTCCCCAACTCGCGTGATGCATCGCGGAGGGACGAGGCACCATCCAGTCTCACCAGAACATTCTTGCGTCGTCGCCAGACCCGTCGATACCTCCTGCAAGGGGGTGGGGCCGTGACGCTCGCAAGGCGCCGAGCAGCGCGACAGCCCAACCGTCTGTCCATTATTCACAGGTTTCCCTGAAAGGGGTGCAGGAGGCAACCCCTGCGTCGGGGAGGAATGAGGTGGGTCCACCGCCGCAGCGCGGGGTAGCAGCGCGTAATACTATTTCATACCAGTTTAAAGAAACATCATTTGCTGTAAACCATTTATCTAGTTATAGATAGTCTCATTTAATGTTACAATAAGTGCTGTTGGAATCTCATATTTACATAATGTAGTGGGTATCATCTGCAAAGAGTAGACTGTTGGAACACAGTTAATTAATATATATATATATTTATTTATATTTATATATGTATAATACATATATAATCGAGGACCAAGGATGGAACGTTGGGGAACAGTGTTTGATTAACCCTTGTTTTTGGGAGACTCTTATTTATACAATCTGAATTTCTTGCAACCTGCTGATATCTACGAGATAAGTAAGATGTAAACCATGATAAAGTACGTACCTCCTCAGAAGGAATTCAGCAAGTAAAAATCAGTTCAGTGGAAAGTGGTTGTTTTTATTTCACTGCCCGCCGCTTCACAGCCGTAGAACAGTTTTGGGTATTCTACCCACTCCATCACTGCAACCTCCTGATATCGTCCTAACTTATTGTGTGTCTGGCATGAGAGCTGCATTCAACAGTCTCACTCAGGGCTTAGTGGTATACGAGAGGACCAACACTCTTGTTAGATAGGCATGACAGGTTTATTGCATCATTACGACGACGTCACTTCATCGCGGTGTGAATTGAGGAGAGCCACATCAGTGAACGGCCCACGCCCTGGATGAGTCTCTCGTGCTCTGGCGCCCTTCGCAACTCTACAAGTAGGCCTACAGTAGAAAGTCGATTATCCTGACCAATAAAGACCAAAGGTAATTAGGATAATCGAAAATTTGGATAACGGAAATGTGGTGAATATAAAGATAAATTATTTTGGAAAAAAAAAAATCACCCAACATAAGAATTTATTGCATGTACATAGAACACTAACATATATAAAACAAACTGTACATAAAATAAAAATAATCAGTTAACAAGTAACCACCCTCCTCCCAGAGGTGTTTACTTTGGACAACTCATGAAAGGACACATCACAAGAGCACACACAAGTGTGTGTCTCCTCCGCAAGGTACGGGAAACACTGCGACGAAAGAGACTTTCATGTTTTTATAAATTCTTTTCATGTTTAAAACGAGTCCAGATAACTGGTCGTCCGTATAATCGACTTTCTACTGTATTCTAAAACCTGGTATCTTTAGTCAAACCTCCCTTCTCCCCGCTCCTGAGACCACGACATCCCGTCAATGTGCATAATTTCTTGATCTGTGGTGAGAAACATAAATTTAGTGTTATAATTGGCTTCTTGTCTGCATCTTAATTGTGATATTGCATTTTACACTGTATGAGTCATGTTTTAGTATAATGCGTGTGAAGTGCAGTGAATAGTTGTATTGAGTAAACACGTATACATAAAACACATGTACAGGTGAACGAAAACTGATCTGGCTCACAAGACCTGCAAGTGGCCATAGCTGCGAGAAAAAAAGCCAAAATGGTGCAAACAAAATCACATTAGACAAAATAGAAAAGCGTATGAATCGACGGAGGGATGCTGTGAACACTGAGGGTGACACGAATACAACGTTCAGGTTACTAACGTTAAGGTGGAGTTCTGGTTACTAACGTTAAGGTGGAGTACTAGTTACCAACGTTAAGGTGGAGTACTAGTTACCAACGTTAAGGTGGAGTACTAGTTACCAACGTTAAGGTGGAGTACTGGTTACCAACGTTAAGGTGGAGTACTAGTTACCAACGTTAAGGTGGAGTACTAGTTACCAACGTTAAGGTGGAGTACTAGTTACCAACGTTAAGGTGGAGTACTGGTTACTAACGTTAAGGTGGAGTACTGGTTACTAACGTTAAGGTGGAGTACTAGTTACTAACGTTAAGGTGGAGTACTGGTTACCAACGTTAAGGTGGAGTACTGTTTACCAACGTTAAGGTGGAGTACTGTTTACCAACGTTAAGGTGGAGTACTAGTTACCAACGTTAAGGTGGAGTACTAGTTACCAACGTTAAGGTGGAGTACTAGTTACCAACGTTAAGGTGGAGTACTGTTTACCAACGTTAAGGTGGAGTACTGGTTACCAACGTTAAGGTGGAGTACTGGTTACCAACGTTAAGGCGGAGTACTGGTTACCAACGTTAAGGCGGAGTACTGGTTACCAACGTTAAGGTGGAGTACTGGTTACTAACGTTAAGGTGGAGTACTGGTTACTAACGTTAAGGTGGAGTACTAGTTACATTTTTGTTGGCCGATCTCAATGAAATTTCGTACACTACTTTGCTAAGCCATTTTTATTGTGTATACCTGATTTTGTTATTTTTCTTTACATTTTAGTACAGATATTTAGTAATCAATTCATTAATCTGTCGCTTCATAATACGAGACCTGTTGGAAATATGTGTACGAGGTTTTGGTCATTTGTTAACATACAACCTTCTGCTTTGTTCTGATGAAATTTGGTTTACATAAGTAAAATATATGTTATTACATGATATTTATTTCCACCTCTGCATAAGATCAATGTGCAGACTTCGGAAAAATTATCCACTATACATTATACAAAACTCGGATACAGATAAAAGTAGGATATGCTACTCTCAAGTCATTATGTTAGCTTTTTATGGCTAGAAAATACCTTTACAACGTCCGAGAGAGCCAAAGTAATAAAATAAAAAAGCGTCCTATGAGTGCAGACTCGTAGGAAACTGCTTCCCACTCCGTACATACACAGTGTACCAGCACCAGGGTAATAACTACGGCATCTAAAGAAGAAACAATAACCAGCATTTTTATTGCTGCGGCACATCAATACCGTGTCCGAAAATGCCAAACTGCCATTAAAAGCATAAAATTGGTCGTTTTAAAGACTATTTTCTTCAGATCTCAGAACTTTCTCCCGTCAATGAAGTGCTGCTAGAAAAGATGGCAGCGGTTAGAATTGGAACTTCTTCCAGGCAGGTTCAAAGGTAGGAGTGGGTGAAAGCACTTAGCAGGCGGCTGGTAATCTGTACTTGGAAGCGAATGCTTTCCTGCGGTTTCTGCATCTTGACTTTGTGAAACTGCCAGTGACATTGTGATTGTGCTCTTTCTACAATGAATGAGCAGTCTCGGCGCTACGTTTTGCTACACTTAAATCATTTTCATGGTCTTGCAGCACGATTAGTACTAAAATATGTTTTTTTATGAAAATATACATTGTTCATTTCATTTGAAAGAACTTGAGTATTTGTATTTCTTGTTCAAAATATACAAACACAAATACATGCATACTATCTTATTAGCATTTTTTTCTGTTATAAAAGCATAGATTTAGTAAAAAGGACTCGCGCAACATTGAGTTTTACATCCCCTGGTTACGTAAATATTAGGTAGAAGTGGCACAAAGTCTGATTTGACTTTTTTTGGTAAAGACCGAATCACTTGACTGCCAATTATTGATAACGTCATGAGTCGCCCTGGGAGTGGGTTCGCAGCCATCACTGGTTCGGCTCTCTCTAGATGTGAGCTAGCGTGGTCATAAGGAGGACTCCAAAAATTACTGACTCAGGAGAATGAATGAAAATAAAAGTTAAAGCGAATTCGTCTGCAAAAATATTTACTTTACAAACATTAACGTGTAGAATGCATTATTTTCAACATTTTAATTTAATTACAAAATTAATTATTGTTTCTAGTCATTGTATAGCCCGTATTTTTATCGTAATGAAACTTAGGTTTTGATTACCAATGACTGTGTGTACTGGGAATATATAATTTATGTGGCGATTGTAATTGGCACTATTTATTAAATGCTGAGGTATTTTATATTAAAAATATTGATAATATTTTATGATTATAGGTTTTGCACCTCACTGTAGAAAGGTACTTTTAATATTTGAATAGTTTCTCTTTTACATATGCGCTATAAATCCTGGGACAGGCTATAAACAAAACATCTTTATGTGAACTGAGGACGTCTTCTTCCACGCAAATAACGCCTTCTGCTGGCAGTAGCCTACGTACTAAAATGTCCTTAAACTGACTATTCGGATCAGGAAAAAGGGTAACACCGTTCGTAAAAAAAAATTTATAAATATTTTTCTTCTAAATGTAGAACTTGAGCATGAATTCCTGGTTTAAATTACTGTGGTAAGTGTATTATTTGTATATTATTTATGATGTTTTACTGGCAATAGTAACACAGTAGGTATAACTTATGCAGTTATACGGAACAAATAAGACTGAACATCACTGTTGAGGGCACAGCCCCTTTTGATAAAAATGACACTGGTTCAGCTAAGCTCCGTAGGAATATATTGGAAGAGACATGCAATTTGTACAAATGCACTAAACTGCCGAATGAAATCTGGTCGTATGCGTGGGCAGGTAAGTATATTATGCTTGAGTATAATAGACTATTCATTAAACAATTCCAAACGTTATTAGGAGTGACTTTGTGCATTGAAAGCAAGCATGAAAAACTAAAGAAATTAAGGTCTCATTACATATATAGGTTTCATACAACAGAATGAAAAATATATAATATTTGGCATTTCCTGCTGTTAGCATATTCAAAGAATCCAAAGTCGTCTATAATTCTAGTTTGTGTTTGCAAAATTAAGAGAGATATCAAATCCCATACTTCTGCAATTATGATTAATAATTAACGAATTATCCCTAATTTGAGAATTAAGACTGTTCAGCTCATGACATCTGGCATTCTGCATTACTTAATGTTACAAAAATTTATTTCCACATATTTTGCAAGAATATGCAAGCAGCCAGGAACTTCCGATTGTTTATGTATTCCCATTAATATGAAGTTTCAAGAAATAGGGAATTTCTTAATATGTGCTCTACACATCCATGGTCTCGTACTCGTAACGAATGAGGTGCAGTGGTGAAGAAACCAGACTCACTTTCAACAGTACAATGTTTTGATTTCCGGTCCGTCCATCCTGAGACCTTCCATTTTCACTCTTAGGGAATGCTGGGCTGGTTTATATGTATAGCCCTGAACAATTCGCGAGTTCAACGACCTGCCGGCTAGACTCTACAGTCATATGTACAAATATACCGATATTAACTACACATTGGTTGTCTGCTGTCACAGTGGAAAGACTATTGGGCAATCGTTCTGCAGGAGGTGTCATACACCGTGTGGACCAATGGCTAAAGTTATATAAACGAATGTATTTTGAATTCTAGCTCGTCCTGAAATTAATCCGCGAATGTTTCATGTGTCTATTTATACGGCATTTATTTTGCGCTCAAGATATAAACAGTTCTCTATCTCTACTTCTCTATGCAACTTGCTCCATTTCAGACGATCCTGCTGTCAACGCGACGTAAAGCTCAATCTACCCACCTGCTGTAACAAACTGCAATAAATACATTGCAACAAATAATATAGAAATTATACCGGAATGATGCAGTGGGATGCACAGCTCCCTAGTAATGGCATTAATGTATAACAAATTAATTTGGAATAGGTGTTGGAAATATTGGAAAAAAGAGGGGAGGTCAATGTGGTTAGAAGAGAAACAAGCACCGGATTCATACACACATTCCTTTTTGTACGATATTCACTTCGACATAGTCACGTATTAATTTGCACTCGCGGTATAAACCGTTCTGAGCAATAGATTATATGTAGGTCACAACTTACTGGATTACTTCATAATTAGGTAGTAGACAAACTCCCACCAAGTTTACCTGCATTATTAATAGGTTTATGATGTGTGAACCATAAGCTAGTTGACGGAATTGTAATATTATGTTTTATGTTTACACTGAGAAAACGGTTATGTCGGATATAAGAAAATATTTTGTACAGAAAAATTAATTTTTTTTTAATATCTGCACAACCATCTATTTTGTTCCTGAAAAGTTATTGGCTGTCCCAAACACAAAATTTGGATGGTGTAAATGAAAATTTTTATGGCTGTCCATAAACCACAGTTTCGGTCATTAATTTAAGACCAGGTTCCGAACCAATATTCATTGCTGTTGAATTCTGTCTCTTGGCAAACAACGAGCCATTGCAAAAGTTTTGGCAATTCGTTTATTTTTATTGTTATAGAAAGTTCACTGCATGGCATGTTTGTAGATTTGCCAAAATGTCAAGTTATGCAGAGTTCTTTGTTGAAATAGTTTCATTTGGATTGTTTTTGACACTTATGCATTAATAAATACACTAACAAACACTGCAATATTTCTAATAGTCAGAAAAATTTCAAATGAACTCTCGAATTGCAAATTTGAAGGTCATAAAATGACACGGTTGCGTTACAGCCAACCAAATATATGTCAGTACTGCACCAAGCTGATTTTGTTGTCGCAAAAACTTCTATAATAATGGACACACATGATTGTTAGCTAACCATATGCTTATTAACTTTTAATTTTGATGACGGTAACTAAATTAATTAGCTGAACGTACTTGTAAAATAGTTGTGTATGTATCCATAAATGTGTTTAAATGATGCTGAGACAGTTAGATAATTATTATACTCAACAAGTTCTGTTTAAATGTTTCGCTTGGTTAAAGGAAATAATTGCACGTTTGGAGAAACACCAGAATATTGTTCGGTGTAAAATTATTTTCAAGCTAATTTATTAGAACCTGCAGCTAAACCTTTTTCTCGGCGTATGCCCGTATCAATCCATACAGTATTGCTTTTTAAGAGATAAAATTTAATTTATTTTGTCTTTCTATGTGTAGAATTTTTTGTTACAATGTGTTTTTTGCCAGAACAGTTTATTTGATTATAAACGATGCATTTTTATTATTCTGCATGATATAACTTATGGCAATCACATAATTATTATATACCCATCCTTAATAATATGTGATTCCAACAGTAACTCGTGTGTTTAAATAAATATACACACGTATCTGGGAGTATAAAGTGTTGTTTAGTAACACAATGGCTTTCCAAAAAAAATATTGGGGATTTTTTTCATAAGTATTGTATTACATTTCAATTATTTTATGCAAATATCTAGCATATTCATAAAAAATTGAGTGAAAGAACGTAAATTTGTTCTGAATTTTTTGGCGAGTAAAAACTACTGGGCGGATTTAAAAAAAAAACGCTGTGAATGTGGTAAGTCTTAAACCGATACTTAGGTATGTATCATCCTATATCAAAAGGAAGATGAGAAGTAAAAAATTATTTTTTTATAATTACGAAGTTTTGCTTCCTAGCACGTAATGTCTTTGTTGTATTAGCTTATTGTTACATTGCTGTTTCGTTATGTTTGTGAATTGAAGGCAAAGTCTAAATCATGCGATGTCAGAAATGAGCTCAGCAGTGTGAGTTTAGACCACTATGTTTTTTTTGTCAATATCATGTTGTTTTTGTCAATATCATGTTGTTTTACATGATTTGACGTAGCAATCATAGTAATTCCGACGAGCAAAGCCATGGTTTATTTATTTAGTCATTTTATTCATTTTTATTTATTTATTTTATCTAGTTGGTTTTTAGTTATATTTATTTCAGTTAATTAATTAATTTCCATTTTTCATTTTTTTATTTCATTATATTTATTTATTTTCGTTATGAGAAAAACAACAAAACAAACACCTGTCGGGCTGGGTTTTGGGTAAAAGTTGTGTTTAATTTCAATCTGATTCATCGCCAAATCCAAATTCCGAACGGGCAACAAATTTATTTCCTACCTTCCAGATGCTAACCAACATCTATAGATACGTTATTTTCTCAAAGAGTTCCTGGCAGTCTTGGTTTAGATAAGCTACGTGTACACCGAAGTTTCCTTTGGTTATTGACCACATGTCCTCGAGAGAATATATAGCGGAATGTGACTTATCCAATCTGAATTTGGTTACTCTGTTTCTAAACATCTCTTGTTTGTGGGCAGGCACTCGAGACATGGAATCGATAAAACTATCCATTGGGGAACGTTGTTCAGAACTAAAAAGTTTTGAAATGCATATGACGGAAATTCTTTTCGCAAAAATAAAGTGACACTACCAATATCAACAGCATATTCATTTTCGATTCGGGCGAAGTGGTGGGCAAAGACATAGTTTTATTTTATTCTGCAAAACACTAATCCATTGGAAATTTTTAATTCCGAGCGTGCAAATCCGCAGTTTAACAACTGCCAATAAAATAACTATTTTTTTCCATTGTTCCAACTTGTAGGTAAAATGAGACGTAAAATGAGAGTTTTGTCAGTCATCACTAGGGCCTCGATTGTAGTGAAATTTCCTTGACAAACTTCGTCGAATACGTGGATGTACCTACTGGTACGGTATATTGGTTTGTGCCTTCCCTGGTCAAAACTATCCAAGTAGATTTTTCACCATTTAATTGTTTGATTATGACAGCTGTGCTATTTTTTGCATACTTATATATTATGGTCTATGTCTATTTAGTGATTAATGGTTCATTGTATACGTTTTTATTTAGAATGTACGCAGTGGTCTTTCATGTCTGCTGTAAACTATATATCAGTAAACATTTGAATTTATGGGTTTGATATGTCCCTATATATATACAAACTTCATAGTATTTTTGGATTGTAAAATAATTTTGAGCGGTCAATTAAAATTATACATTAGGTATGTCATGCAGGCGTTTCATAATTCTGCACGCGTTAGTACAGTTGTCACTAGGTGTTACTACTACTGCCAAATTGTGAAAATTAAGGATTCACAAAATGTGTGTATTCCGTGTACTTTCTCTTTATACAATAACGAAAGAAAGAAAGAAAGAAAGAAAGAAAAAACCCAGTTTGTGTGTCTGCTGCCAATTTTCTACCGTGAAGTTCCAGAATTGCAATCATAAGCACCACGCACGCCTCACACGAGAGAAATGGCGATCTCAAACTTCACGAAATTTATAAACCCAGTAGTTATAAAAGCACAACTAAGAAGAGAGGTTGTGTGCCTATCACAAGTACAGGCCTACAGGTTTTGTAAAATGTGTGCAACAGCGAACAAGCATGAGCGACTAGCTTGACAGCCAATTCTCTGAAACAGCTTAAAATGAAGAAATGGGTACAATATTTTGGATTAATAATTTTTTAGCTATTTTTGCAGATATCTTTTAATACGACATTGGTTGGACTATTGCATGTATTTTAATGGTTTATTGTGGATGATATTAGGAATTGCTAGGCACTGTCTATTTTCGCCGACCCCATAATGGATAATTGATCCAGACATTTTAAGTATGTGCTATGCCTTGCACAAACTTTTTTTTTATGTTAAAAAAACTCAAAACCTTTAATATATCTATGGACATGAGAAAAACCAAAAATATTCGAAATTACCTCTCATTACGCATTAGGTGATTAGAAGCTCAAAATTCCTGGCAAAAGCAAACTACTGATTGTTACTAATGGCATGTGCCACTCAGAGATTTCTGTGCCACCAATCTGCAATCGGCCAGTCTTAATCTCTAAAGCATTTATTATTCAAGCGCAATCAGCCAAGATACTGGTGCAGTCAGTGGTGGCCACGCACTAACGGAAGGAGTTATTTCACATGATGTACGTGCTACAATGGTAGGAGAAACAATTTGGGGCAGACGGGTCCGCTCCAATAAAGACAGACCAGCTAGTCACGGCCGAATGAATTGGCACAAGATCATCGACCACGCGACTGTTTGCGTTCGCCTTTAGACAACTGAGCATCGCCATCATTAAGGCCCAGCTACACACGTTTTTTTTAATTCTTCGTTTACGAGTCATAATTTCGGATCCATAGTAATTACTGACAATGTACATGCAGGTATAGAAAATTTACGTTTGCAATTTGTTTAATAGTTTTGTTCATTTTAATTGTGTTAACTGCTTGTTGTAAAAAGTCAGCAACGTATTTAAATTTTATCATGTTCCAGCCTTTTTGCAAGCAAGAAATAAACTGTAAATTAGAAACAAAAGTATTAAACAAGCAGTAAATTGTAAATTTTGTAAAATCAAACATTTCCAATGATACCTCAAACTGAAATTAAGAGACGAAATCTAAGAATCTTTGCACAATACGTGAAGCCAGTTTCCCGAAACAGAGCGCAGATGTTTAGTCTTATAGCCGTCATTTAAATTATTTTCAAAAAATTTTTATGCCGCGTCTGTTTAGGTATAGCAGGGCATTTTCCCTGTACAAATACTAAGTTCAGTGTCTAATGTTTATTATTTTTAAAGTGAAAAAGGACTACACGAGTGTTTCACAATCATGGTTACGTAGATCGAAACTTCCGGTACAGTTTACGGACGTGGCGCACACCTCTGTCGTCATTATTACACCATAATGATACGCCCCATTGCCGCGCAAAGTGAGTGAGTGTACGAGAGAGACTGCACATCAGTTCGGTACCTTGCACATAAACGATACGCCCCATTGCCGCACAAAGTGAGTGAGTGTACGAGAGAGACTGCACATCAGTTCAGTACCTTGCACATAAACGATACGCCCCATTGCCGCACAAAGTGAGTGAGTGTACGAGAGAGACTGCAATCAGTTCAGTACCTTGCACATAAACGATACGCCCCATTGCCGCACAAAGTGAGTGAGTGTACGAGAGAGACTGCACATCAGTTCAGTACCTTGCACATAAACGCTATCAGTACAGGGATACCTGTCCGCGAAAAGATTCCATGACTAGTTGTAATCCAAAACAGGTTAGTTCAGAATCAACGTTGTGGTTGGATGGATTAAGTCAGCACGCGTCTTAAGTTTGTGCCAGCCAATGGCGGACGTTCAATGTCAGGGTACCTTTATTCTGATTAGCCCAGTCGAGTAGAAAACGTCTTCTGACAGACACGCAGCCAAAAGACAAATGAAACTCGCAAGCTAGCGACCAGAAATGAAATGCGCATCGCATCGCCGCGACGTATACGACACGTCTCGAACACGCAAACATCTCCAGCTAAACGCGTCTTCAATGCCGTTGTTAAGACGAACTCACTGAATTACAGTTTGACTGCGGGAAGTTCATATCGACAAAATATTGTTATGGAAGTGGAGGTTGGTTAGTGAGCTCGTGAAAGTAAGTGAATAACTGTCAACGTGCTGGTAACACATTGGCATCGAACACGCTTCAGAAAGCTCAGCTGTGTTACAGCAGTTCACGGTAAACTGAGAACTACCTATTTAAAACCCTGTTTAAGATCTGCCTGTATATACATTGTGTGTTCTTCCACCATACGTAAAATTAACATTGCCATAGGCCTGATCACTTTAACTTATGCGTCAGTCAAATGAAACTGTACAACTATTAGGAAAGTAAATATTTTACCAATTCAATCATTCATATACTTATACGCAGTAAAAATACAGAAATCAAAAAAGAAGCAAATTCAGTTTTCACAAATGTTTACCTAACGTTAACATATGGAACTATTTCACCTCCGTCCATCGTTATAGGCTGTTCACGGTAAAGTGAACACTTTTTAAGGCCCTGTTAAATTTTCATCCAATTAATTTCTACTTTTCCGCCAATTCTTAATGTAAACATTGCAATATGACTAATAAGCACAGTGTATAATTTCCTCCACTCTAAAACATTAACGTCTGAGACTGCAATAAAATATATTTATTAGGGGTTAATGCTTTTGGGAGGGCCTTAAAAAGTGCTCACTTTACCGTGAATAGCATATACCAACATTACTGGGCGCCGCCTTATGCCAGTGTGTCCGCTGTATACATTATAGATACAATTAGCAGTACAGACGGGTTGCATTTCTCAAACTTTGATTCCAGTAGTGTTTAATTGAGCGTAAACAGCCTGCAGTTGGCTGCGATGTCTGTCTAGTCATGCTTCAGCATCGCGTTCTGCACACGGCTACCACAGGTCCGAGGCGACCAAAATACCGCTAGTGTAAGCAGCCAGCACTTCCGGAGGGGGGGGGGGGAAACTCGCATCCTGGAACAGCAAGAAACCTTTGTCACAGCTCAAGCAAGTCAGTAATGCGAATTTGTTGTAGACGACAGTCCACCGTAAACGTGCGAGACTTTTTCCCACGCTACGTCCACACGAGATGCTCCCACTGCACTGAATTTTTGGGGCATACAAGCTATTCGCGTTAAGGGCGACACTGCTCTGCCCGTCAACCGAGACATCGCACCTATGCGCAAGGTTCTGAACTGAAGTGCAGTTTTCCGTACCGTAGTACAACTAAAGGAAGTTCAACAAAAATTGTTTTAAACATAGAAATCTATAATGTTGCGTGTAGTAGTCATTAACACTCTCTCGGGTATTCAAGTTATATGTTTTCAGGTACAACAACCCGAAAGTATATAGGCCCTACACTGGGCTACGCGAATTTTCTCAGGTGAGCATTCTTTCATGTAAAAAATTTATATTTCTAATATATTTTACGATTTTTCCTTCTTTCACGTAGCTAACTCACTGTAACCTTGGCACCTAGCCATTAACACACGAATCGCTAAAATGACCAGAGAAATCAAATTACACGCAGTTATGAACAATTGATTGCTCAATCTAAATTCGTACGGTTACATTTTTAATACGAAAAAAAAAAAAAAAACTGGATACCCACTTAAGTGAACATCTGAAACGAGGAGAAAAAGTTACACTGCAAAGCATCTATAAATGCGAACATGTTACCATGCCTGATACAACAATGTACTGAAGCGAAGAATGCATATGAATAATTTTCACACAAAGGAGACAAAACGTGTAGAAAGGAAATACTAGGCAAGTCTCAAGTCTCCTGAAACTGCTCAACCAACCACGAACTAGCTGGATTACTGCCGAGCCTTACGATTTCCACCACAGCATCCGTTATATATATATATATATATATATATATATATATATATATATATAGGGTTAACTGGGGTAATTGTAAGAATGGGATACTTGTAAACATTGGGAGAAATTTTTGTACAATATTTAGCTTGGTAAAACTGTCGTCAACTGTTTTATTAGTTTCCCTCCAAAACCATATCGAGGTTTGTTGTCTTCAAGTGAAGTCAAAAAAGAGTTGTTAGTAATTAAAGTATTTGTGTAAATTTTTTTGAAGTCAAATTGTGACACAGTCAGTTTAAGGATTTTTCTATGAATGCAGATTTCTGTTAAATAACTGAAAGGTAAGTTAACATCTAATTAAAACTATTGATAGTCATTTTGGTTTGTTTTATAGGTTATGTGAGGAATGGACTTCATTTACATTTCCCCCCTTGAAAATACTGTTTGGGGCAATTTGAAATATCATTGAAGGGGTAATTGTAAACGCATATGCATGAATGATGACCTGAATCTTAGCCAAATTCTAGTATGACATCTACAACTAAACTGGGTTCTTCCAAATATAAATCACTTTTATAAGCTGTTTACCAGTCCAGGAGTTTTTAAATTATACAGATGTCTGTTAAATTAATGTTTTATGCTGAAACAGGTGGATGTTACAATATATAATAGTTGCAATCACACCAACGGGTTTTTTTTTTCAGATGGTTTGCAATTATGTAAAGAAAAGAACAGTTCGTTACTCGGAAGAAGATATCACAAGGGCTTTTTCAGACGTGTTGAATAAGAGCAAAACCTTCCAATGGGCAGAAGATTTTTATAATGTGCCAAAGAGTGTCCTATTTCACAGGATTAAATGTAGACATATTCCATGAGATAAAATGGGTGCTGGAAGGAGATGTGCCCTATCACCCGAAGTTGAAATTGGCTTGGAAAACTGTATTAAAGCTCAAGCACGTATGGGATTTCCGTGCGACAAACAGGACATCAGAATGATAGTCCAAAAATTTTTTTAAAATAAACAATCTAATTACACCATTTACACCGCAGCATCCGTTTAATATATTGCAATTTTGGTCACAGTATGGACACAGCTTAATGGCTATTTGAAATTAATTAATAGTTCGCTGCCTTAAAACGGTTACCACATTTGTTTGAATTGCATTATGGCGTGTTTAGAATAAGAGTTTTTTTTTTGACGAAACAATTAAACGCGTTCCTAACGGAAACACATCCCAGGCTAGGATGGAATGGTACAGTTAATTCTCTGTTACTTACAATTTTTCCTGAATCCCTGCTAAAATTCTACTTCCAGGATACTCCTCCGCCTCATGCAAACATAGCTTAGCTGAGTCTAGAAAATTACACCAAAGGGACAACACAACACACCGCATTCGCGCGCACTCAGTTTAATGATATTTTGCATGAGGAGTATTTATTACTAGGCATTAACACCGAGCCTATCTTCTCGCTGTTTTATTCATATTAAATATGAATGAAATAATATAATTCATGGGGTGATTTTTCAAGGGTTTAATGCAAAAAGCGTGAAGAAACCGCGACTAGACTATAATTTCAAGACAGACTACCGTGCTTGCTGTGTCATATCGGAGTTTCCCCAACATTGTTTACGTCAGACTGCTGTATCTGAAAATATACTACTCGAACACGGACGAAACCACGATAGGAGCCCGTTTTGAACTTTGCTGCACACTTTCCACCAATAAAATGATGAGTGCCATCGCTTAAGTCAAAGTACACGCTACACGAGAACACTGCACGCCAGTTCGTAACTTTGCGCGTGAAGCAGGACTCGCACTCGGTCAGCTCGGAACAGACTTCTCGGCAAAAATTAAAAAAAAATCATGTTCTCAACGCGGCAGCCAGCGCGCGCGCTCTATACCGGGCCGGGCCGAGATGTCGCAGCGCGCGAGCTGCCGTATGAAAACTGACTGTTCGGTTCAGAGCCGATCCGAGTAGAACAAGTGCGCGCCCTTCTTAAGGTGGATCAGTCCCCGCCATCTTGGATTTTCACTATTTTTGTCATAAGTTCCATTCAAGAACATTTAATTAAATTTTTCGCACATGACATAAATAATAGCTCCTTAAGCTTGATCAACACATTACATTTCTATATAATTTATTACTTTTCAACTAATGATTATACACAATAAATGTTTTGTGG
Organism: Dryococelus australis; assembly: GCA_029891345.1. Lineage (NCBI taxonomy): Eukaryota > Metazoa > Arthropoda > Insecta > Phasmatodea > Phasmatidae > Dryococelus > Dryococelus australis. The sequence goes on along the minus strand of CM057004.1, from coordinate 71,513,682 downwards.
CTCTCGGTTACAGAAATGGGCCTGGCAACAATAGTCTAGCAATACATGTTTTAAACGTGTGCAATGTAATGCCCTAGGCTTTGTCGAAGCCCAAAATATAATGCAATATCTGTGGCAATGAAGTTTCATCGCTCTCACACTTCCGAGTGTCAAAAGCAGAAATAAATCCACGTAAGGGCTGTTCACGGTAAAGCCAGCACTTTTGAAATCAACCTTTGAAAAATGTCAGTGCCCATACCTCGCATACATTTTAGAGGGCACCACGCTGACCGTCACTCGGCCGGCGCCCTGCAGTAAAAACTGGCAAAGCCTGTTCACGATAAAGTGAGCACTTTTGAAATCAAACTTAAAAAAAAGTCGCTGCCCTTGCCTGCATATATTATGACTAGCCGCACTGACTGACATGCACCCAGTAATGTTGGTAACGAAGGATGTAAGGTAGTTCCTTATATTATAACTAGCCGCACTGACTGACATGCACCCAGTAATGTTGGTAACGAAGGATGTAATGTAGTTCCATATATTATAACTAGCCGCACTGACTGACATGCACCCAGTAATGTTGGTAACGAAGGATGTAAGGTCGTTCCATATATTATCACTAGCCGCACTGACTGACATGCACCCAGTAATGTTGGTAACGAAGGATGTAAGGTAGTTCCATATATTATAACTAGCCGCACTGACTGACATGCACCCAGTAATGTTGGTAACGAAGGATGTAAGGTAGTTCCTTATATTATAACTAGCCGCACTGACTGACATGCACCCAGTAATGTTGGTAACGAAGGATGTAAGGTAGTTCCATATATTATAACTAGCCGCACTGACTGACATGCACCCAGTAATGTTGGTAACGAAGGATGTAAGGTCGTTCCATATATTATCACTAGCCGCACTGACTGACATGCACCCAGTAATGTTGGTAACGAAGGATGTAAGGTAGTTCCATATATTATAACTAGCCGCACTGACTGACATGCACCCAGTAATGTTGGTAACGAAGGATGTAAGGTAGTTCCATATATTATCACTAGCCGCACTGACTGACATGCACCCAGTAATGTTGGTAACGAAGGATGTAAGGTAGTTCCATATATTATCACTAGCCGCACTGACTGACATGCACCCAGTAATGTTGGTAACGAAGGATGTAAGGTAGTTCCATATATTATGACTAGCCGCACTGACTGACATGCACCCAGTAATGTTGGTAACGAAGGATGTAAGGTAGTTCCATATATTATGACTAGCCTCACTGACTGACATGCACCCAGTAATGTTGGTAACGAAGGATGTAAGGTAGTTCCATATATTATCACTAGCCGCACTGACTGACATGCACCCAGTAATGTTGGTAACGAAGGAAGTAAGGTAGTTCCATATATTATAACTAGCCGCACTGACTGACATGCACCCAGTAATGTTGGTAACGAAGGATGTAAGGTAGTTCCATATATTATAACTAGCCGCACTGACTGACATGCACCCAGTAATGTTGGTAACGAAGGATGTAAGGTAGTTCCATATATTATAACTAGCCGCACTGACTGACATGCACCCAGTAATGTTGGTAACGAAGGATGGCACTTTATTTTATTACACATGTTACGATTTTTTTTATTAACTTTTGAACTTTATATAATTTACTTGTACATTAATTATTACTTTGAAACGAATAAACAAAGTAGCTTTGTTGCTTGCTTGCAGGCATCTAGGCACAAGCCATTGGCAGTGATTTTTTTTCCTCTTGGCTTGGGCAAGTAAACAAACACAGTAAGACTTAACCTAGAACGAAGTCATAAATAAAGAAACCTTTCATGTTTTTATCGACCTTTCTAATATTTAGCGGAGAGTAAGCATTTGTGATAGCTTTGTTTTACATTTGGTCTACATTTGTTCCCATAGGCCTAGCTTGTTTATGTAACGACTTAACTACATACTAATTTAGGCCTATAATTAATTCAAAACATTTTACCTGGCAATGGCTTATGGAAATATTTTCCACATCAACAGGAACAGACATGATTTAAACCCACTAGCAGATATCGAAACAGAGCAGATGAAATTGCAGTATTTTTTAGAAATAAATGGATGTAAACATTGCGTGTTAGTTGTTGAAGGAATCGCTTGTGATCGATCACTGTAACAGACGGTTTCAATATCCTTGTGCCAGAGTTAACGCCAATGATGTTCCTGAGGGTGACGAAGTGTTTTCATTGTCATGTTGAGGGGAAACTGCTTGTTGTTGTGCTTCAGAAACAAGTGGAACAGAAAGAGAGAGAATGACAGATGAAATTGAACACTGGAAATCAGAGCACTCAAAAACTGTCAGCAAGCTGACAGCAGTAACAAGGGAGAATAGAGAGTTACTCCGAGACATGTCCATTATCTGAATTGCCAGTCTCCCGAGAGGCCAGGAATGATTACAGAGTTTTTACAAGTAAGTGTAGGAAATAATAATAAAAAAAGATCCATTCCCACCACTTGTCAGTTCACAGGTCCACTAGGCAACAACACCTTGTAGCAACAACTCTGCTGTCCTCGCAAACCTGTAGGAAGAAGTTGAGTTCATCCCCCTCCCAGCGCCCAGCAAATCCCAAGAGGAAAGTGCTGATCCCCGGAAGCAGTCACACGAGAGGCCTAGGAGAGCGCATCAAAGACAAACTGGGCGAGGGTTATGACACTATTGCGTTTTGTAAACCTAATGCAGGCCTTAGCAGTGTGGCAGAAGATTTAATTAGCTTAAGTAAAGACTTTTGCAAGTCAGATCAGGTTGTTTTTGTTGGGGGAAAAGGCAACGGCATTGATCGGGACAAAAACTATTCAGTTGGAGCAGACATCCATAACATTGCCAGGACCACCAGTCACACCAATGTGTTGGTCTGTGAGGCACTGCAACGGCATGGCAAACCTTTCTTACAAAGGAAAGTGCAGACAGCTAACACTGCCGTGCAGCGCTGTGCAGGGTCTGGCAGACTGAGACATGTTGGTGTGATTGGTCTAGAGGAAATAACCAGGACTGACCACACGAGACGTGGTCTGCATCTGAGTAGTGCTGGCAAGGGGAAACTTGCTGACGTCATTGCTAGTAGGATTCTTTCAGACCATGGTTCTATTCAAAATATCCAGGTAATCGTTGGAAACCATGGGAATTTTTTAGGCTAAAGAAACCCATGCCCATAAGGCCTAATTCATGTAACAAAGAAGTTTTACTTTCACACTCAATACCAGAAACATTCAATAATTGTGCAAATATTAAAAAATCTACAATTATTAATGAAAATAATTTGTATTTATTCCATCAGAATATTAGAGGTTTAATAAGCAAAACTGATGGGCTTTCTGTGTGCTTGGACAAATAATCCGCAGAACGCAATTTGGATGTGCAAATATTATGTCTAACAGAGACACATTTAACTGAATCCTATGCTAAGCAAATTAAAATTCCTAGTTATTCCCTCTGTTCCATTTATTGTAGAAATAGCATTACTAAGGGTGGTACCTGTATTTTCATCAAAAATAATTTAATGTTTCAAAATGACACACATTTACTATGCAAAGACCAAGTGTTGGTTGAGTGCAGTTATGTGGAAGTAATAACTGACAAATTTTAAAAAAGTCGGGGTCTTCACTATATATAGAGCCCCTTCTGCCAATTTTTGTAACTTCTTAAAATTTCTTGAAGCAAATCTTAAAGCCATTTACAGAGCCAATCTAGAAATTATTCTCTGTGGAGACTAACATTGATTATTTAAAAGAAAGCAACCAAAGAACTAAACTCTATAGTCTACTCAGTACCTTCAACCTTAAATCCGTAGTAAACTTTGCTACCAGAATAGAAGGAACCAGCCAGACAGCAATTTATAACATTTTCATAGATAGTACCGCAGTTACTGAGTGCTACTGTCTCCCAATAATAAATGGCTTATCAGATCATGATTCACAAATATTAGTCATGCCTTTCACAAAAATGCCCTCCAAAAGCATTTCTTGTAAGAAAATGCGAAATTTTTCGCTGGAAACGTCTTACAATTCAAAAGTGAGCTCAGCAGGGAGCAATGGTCAACATTGTATACTTGTACCGAAGCAAATGAAAAATTTAACTCTTTTCTTAACCAAGTTCTCCATTGTTTTGAAAAATGTTTCCCATCCCGACTGACCCACAGTAATACAAAACAAGAGAAAAAACTCATGGCTCACCAAAAGAATAAAAATTTCCTGCGAAAACAAAAGAAAACTATACAAGGCCGCCAGAACCAGCAGCAACACTGACAATGAATCACTACGGGAAATACTGCAAAATTTTGAATAAGGTCATCAAATCTGCAAGAAAGGATTTATTCTGTAACCTCATTAAGAATTCTCAAAACAAAATTAAAAACTACATGGAATATTGTAAAAAGAACACAAGAGGAAAAACAACAGAGCGATGTCCAGTTATAAACCTAAAAGTAAATGACTGCATATCCTCAGACCCTAAATTAGTTGCAGATACATTTAATTCATACTACTTAAATGTCGTAGAAAACATGATTAAAAAAAAAATTAAACAATATATAAACCATATTCCTATACTACAGGATACCGAATACCCTGAAATATCTTTTACAAACACAACTCCAAAAGAAGTGGAGAAGACAATCAATTGTTTGCAACCAAAATTATCTAGCGGCTAAGCTGGCATTAGCTGTAGGTTGGTTATAAAGCAATGCGCTTTTGAATTCAGTGATCCATTAAACCATATCTGTATTGACATCTTCAATACAGGATTGTTTCCAGACAGACTCGAATGGGCTATGGTAACGCCATTGTTCAAGAAAGGAGACAAGACCGAAGTAAACAATTATAGACCCATCCCACTTCTTACATCCTTTTCAAGCATAATTAAAAAACTAATTTACAGGAGGTTGCTGCAAAATTTTGAGAATCGCAAAATCTTACCAAATTTCCAGGTTGACTTTAGGAAAAACACGTCAACAAATGATGCAATTTTCAAACCAACAACAAATAGCATTCTTAACGCACTTGATAAAATGACGCCATCTCATGGAATATTTTGCGACCTCACTAAAGCATTTGACTGTGTAAATCACAACATACTTGTAGAAAATTAAAGTTTTATGGAGTCTCAGGTGCACGAAATAAACTAATAAGCTCATGCATTTCAAACAGACAAGTGCGGATCAAAGGAAAAACTACTTCATTCTACTCTGAACCAGGAAAAATAAAGCATGGGGTCACACAAGGATCAATATCAGGCCCCCTACTCTTCCTTCCATGTGCCTTAACCCCAGAAACTAGTCCAATTTTATTTGCAGATGATACTAGCATCTTAGTCTCTGGAAACTCAGTAAATGATCTTACACAAAAAACGGACACAGCATTTACAGAGCTAAATGCATGGTTTACTGCAAACAAATTAAATCTCAACCTAGATAAAAAAAAATAGCTTATGAATTTCCTCACAAAGAACAGAAAAAACATTAATTCATATGTTAGCAGTAACATAGACAAAATTAATGAAACTGCAGTGATTAAGTTTCTCGGCTTAAAAGTAGACAATTTACTTAACTGGAAATCTCACATTGCGTATATTTTACCTGAACTAAGTTCAGCCTGTTTCGCTCTGCGGGGTGTTGCAGAGGTCCTGAACAAAAATACAATAAAAATGGTATATTTTGCATATTTTTATTCCATCATGTGTTATGGTATAACTTTTTAGGGTGATTCCACTGACAGCAAAAAAGTGTCTAAGAATAATCAATGGCAAAAGATGGTCAGACCCATGTAGACCTCTTTTCAAGAGCTCAGAGATTATAACATTTGCATGTGAGTACATGTTTTCAGTACTTATATTCATGTCCAAAAACAGTAATTTATTTCAGAAAAATTAGTCCTTTCATAAGCGTGACACTATAATAAAAAACACGCGTGGCTACAATTAACTTAAAACTTGTCCAGAAAGGGCCATCCTACCATGGTAGCCAACTTTTCAATAAGTTACCACAACACCTTCAAGAAATTTGCTTCTCTGACCAAAAACTCTTTAAAAAAACGGCTGAATTTTTTTTATAAACTTACATTTTATAGTGTAGATGAATATCTATATTTAAAAAAAAAACTAAGAAATGGTTGCATAACATGTCTTTGTATGCATTTCTTTTTCCAGTTTTTCTAGTTTCCTTTTCCTTCTGTTTCAGCAAAACGACGATGCCCTACAGCATGTTGGAGGATTGACCAAATTATGAGGAAAAGATGTGATTCGTGTACGTGTAGTCTGACATATATATGTGTGTGTTTGCTATGTTCAGTGTATAAACTTTGTATACTGTAATTTGACTTGTCCAATACCTTTGTACAACTATATATTGAAAAAAGATCTTACGGATGCAACAAAACAAAAACTAAATAGTACGGCTACTTAAATTTGTTACGCCCCTTTGGGACGTAGCAAGGATCAGGAAAGGTAGGAAAGGGTTCACAAACCTACAGTCAACACAGATACAAAAAAGAAATCAAAAAACAATTTCAATATATTGAACTATAGATTACACAATAGGAATTTTCGTTTTTATAACGACTTGTAATATAATACGGCTTGATGCTGCCAAACTGGGGGATGGCAGGAAAACATGCAAAAAGGACGATCTAAATCTGTCCGAACAAAATCACACCAAAGATTCTGCAACTCTTTCAAGATCAACCATGACAAAGGAGCATAACCGTATCGAGAAAACCCTGTAACACACAACCTCACTATCAAATTTACATTAAAAAAGAATCACTATAATTCCCTCTATCGGCAGATAATATAATACTGAAAAATAGCACTCTTCAAAAAGTATTCCTATAAAAAAAACCACACATTCCAAGGACCACACATGATGGATTGCCAAGAAAATACACCTCTTACAAAACCTATGTACAAATGCCAATTTTTGAGTTTCATCATATTGACTGAGGAGAATCACTTCCCCGAATATGGTAAGAGACGCCAGCATATTAAAACTAACTATTAAACCTACACTATTAAAAGCAGGGAAGACAAATATTTCTACAATACAGCATCTCAACTACGTAAGTAATTTAAGGAATTACCACGGCAACGTACTAAAAAGAACACAATTATGAAAACTACTTATCTAGGTTAAAATAAGATTGTAATTGTGAACTATTTCTTACTGGTCGTTGCCAACACGTCGCTGCTCTCGCTGTTCTTAATTCGTATTTAATACGAAATAAATAGTACACGTTATACAAGATACTAAGTTACAGTTTCATTTATTCAAGAATACAGCACTTGACAGTCAATCACAGTGTTGTATATTTGTGGAATACAAGTAACTGACAAAACAGGTTGACACGTTACGCCTGGGGTGTTATTTCAAAGGTTCGTTTTCGAAAGTCTCTTCCACTCGTGAATGGACTACAGTAGTGTGAATGAGACTGTAAATACCCAAATTAATAATGGAAAGAGAGTGTGATTGAAACTGTAAATAGTGTAAATGAGAATGTGGACAGGAAAATAGAAGGCATTAGTGAGTTAGTGAATACGAGGATGGACAGTGTAAATGAAATAGTGAACAGTTTAAATGGCAGAATGGACAATATCAGTGAAAGGATGGACAGTGTCAAGAATGAAGTGAGACAGAAGATCAGTGCAGTAGAGAAGCAGATGGAGGAATCTCTATCAGCAAAGTTCCACAAACACCACATTGGCAGATGAGAAAAATGACGAAGCAGTAGAAATCATCACCAACACAGCGACCTCGGAGGATAGCAAGCTGACCTGCAGCATTGGTGTCGCGCAGCCAGGAATGGGGAAGCAGTAGAAATCATCACTAACACAGCGACCTCGGAGGATAGCAAGCTGACCTGCAGCATTGGTGTCGCGCAGCCAGGAATGGGGAAGCAGTAGAAATCATCGCCAACACAGCGACCTCGGAGGATAGCAAGCTGACCTGCAGCATTGGTGTCGCGCAGCCAGGAATGGGGAGCAGTAGAAATCATCACTAACACAGCGACCTCGGAGGATAGCAAGCTGACCTGCAGCATTGGTGTCGCGCAGCCAGGAATGGGGAAGCAGTAGAAATCATCACTAACACAGCGACCTCGGAGGATAGCAAGCTGACCTGCAGCATTGGTGTCGCGCAGCCAGGAGTGGGGAAGCAGTAGAAATCATCACCAACACAGCGACCTCGGAGGATAGCAAGCTGACCTGCAGCATTGGTGTCGCGCAGCCAGGAATGGGGAAGCAGTAGAAATCATCACCAACACAGCGACCTCGGAGGATAGCAAGCTGACCTGCAGCATTGGTGTCGCGCAGCCAGGAATGGGGAAGCAGTAGAAATCATCACTAACACAGCGACCTCGGAGGATAGCAAGCTGACCTGCAGCATTGGTGTCGCGCAGCCAGGAATGGGGAAGCAGTAGAAATCATCGCCAACACAGCGACCTCGGAGGATAGCAAGCTGACCTGCAGCATTGGTGTCGCGCAGCCAGGAATGGGGAAGCAGTAGAAATCATCACCAACACAGCGACCTCTGAGGATAGCAAGCTGACCTGCAGCATTGGTGTCGCGCAGCCAGGAATGGGGAAGGGGATTTCAATTAAACCCGCCCCTTACGATGGACAGACTTCATGGCAGGAGTAACAACACCAGTTTGAAATAGTCGCTATCCTTAATGGCTGAACAACCTAACAACCGAACTACCTCGCCGCAGTACTGAGGCCAGTAGTAAGGGCGGGGCGTTCTACCCCAAAGGGAAGCAGCTTTTATTAATTGGATTAGCCTTTTGATATCAAAACGGTTAGTCCTTAGTCAGATATTACTCCGATCAAAAATTGTTAATCCTATATTAATCGGATCATTTTTTTTTTATTTTTTTTTTTTGTATTTTCATCGGATAAAATGGTATGAAACTGATTGATTAATTCAATTAATTTAATTTAAATAATCAATCAAAAATAGTTGTGTGAGAAGTGTGTATTAATACTTTTTTTTCTTTTTTGGGGGGAGGGTGCATACAAAGCCTGGTGGCAGCAGCTCTGGCACTCGACTGAGGTATGACGTGTTGGGGAAGGGGTGGATGTATGTGTGTGTGTGTGAGTGTGTGTATGTATATATAGTGAGTTTTGTGCAAGAGTGGCATAAGTGTAAATTTTGTGTCTCGTAAATGGTGTTGGTAGATAGGAAACTTTGAAATATGGGATTTACGTGTTAGTAATGACAAACGATTAAATAGATGACTGTTTCTGAATGCAATTAAATGTTACACGAGAGAATGTCAGAGTGTTTAAACAAGTTCTGTGTATGAATAAATAACACGAGAAAGAAGTACCTTGTCTCATAAGAAACAAGTTCAATTACGCGAGTCTCCAGGTGTCCTAAAGAAATTATTACATAATGAAAATCAAATGTAAAGAGATGAATGCATCTACCTGATTTTAATACCCCGAGCTGTATGTTAGAAATACAATTTACACAAGAGAAGTATAAGGAACGAACACAACTACGGGAATAAATGGTGAACAATCACATTATGCGAGTCTCCCCAGTATAATATGAATTAATTAACGATCAACAACGAATCAAAAACATCACTACATATTAAATGAGTCTTCCTAAACACAAGATATATGTAATACTACTTGACGCCTCTAGCACATACCTGACAATATTCTGAACACGTCAGTCTGCCTGTGAGACTGGTGAGGAACTTAATAAATATATTTTTTATGCATGGATTACATTTCTTAACACACATAAAAAAGAAAATGTTTAATATATGTCCATTCGCTCAGGAAGTCGCTGCAGCACTGACTTGGATATAGGACTTACGTCAACATATAACCTATGTTTGTTTATAGACTGAGGTGAAAAACTCTGAAATTTTAATGAAAATACAAAAGGCTAACAATCACAAGTATGTGAAAATTACTAAACACGTAATGAAATCGCACAAGGAGCTCCCCATAAACACATACATCCGCCTTGGAGGCTGGTGAATCAAAGAAGCGAGCTTATGTCGAGAGCCTGACTATATATATGTGGAGCGCAGTCAGCAGCTGACAGGAAACTGAATACACTATTCGTCCTACAACAGACAACGAACCAATTTTTTAATGAAAGTTTCACTATTGTAAGAATAATTCACATTTTCACACAAATTATTTCCATCTAAGTGTAGGAACACTGATTACATGAAGAAGGATTTAATCCCACCAAAGCATAATCGTGCAAAACTTTATAGAAACTTACCATATATATATTTTTTAAATAATGGACATACTACAATTTTCTTCCCGTTAAGTCTGCGAAATTCACGGCACTAGCTACTGAAATGACAGTTTAAAATCATCCCAAGTTTCGTCGACCGAACACAGAAACGTAGTTTACACTAAAATTATTTTATTCCTGATAAATTAAAATGTTTTTAAGGCTATCACTCTCTGAAGCCTGTTGGCCGACACTGCAAATCTGGGACATCGCTACCTCTTGGTCGCATCATGAAGCCAGCCACACCCAGTGAAGTCGAGAGAGCCGATGTATACGTGTATCCTGGACAAGTGTTGTCGTGAAACTAACATGGGGGCATACTGTGAGAACTGTTCACATCGCTGTTCACTGCACGCCCTCCCTCCTCTCCCCGCTCCCTGGGCCAGAAGATGACTGTGCGAAAATACTGTTTCTATCCAAGGACACAGAACTACACCCCAGAGAACGTCTTCGGCCATCTGACCCCCTCCCCTCCAACACAGTTCGTTTTTGGAGGGCTGTCCCATTCCAACTCTGTGCTTCGCAAAACCTGCCCCCTCAATCTCAGAAAGCATTTTTGGACGACTGCCCCATCCATGGAGGGTGCCGCATAACCCCCACTGTTGATTCAAGGCCATGCACCTCCTCCCCTTACACCACCCAAGAATGCATTTTTCTGATATCTCGAGAACAGGCCAGTCCACACAGCCCTGGTCCCCCTCCCTTCAATCCAGACCACTGCCTCGGCGAGGAATGGAAGTTTGCTTCAGGGCCAACATGAGTCTTATCCACAATGTCGTGAAGGCTCAATTCCTCGGGCAGTAGCATATTTTGAACTGAACTGGGATAGCTGCCTGTCCCTCTCCCTTCTTCACTACAAACTGCTATATTCACTCGAACACTGAAGCTTCGTACTATTTTTCGAAACGCAAGAGCTGGACGTATTTCTAGCAAATAAAAAAATTTCACAAGTCCCTCCGAGGAAACTATTTTCCTCATCACTAAGAAATAAGTTCCAATTGTCTAACACACAATAAATTCAATCAAAAAACCAGTTATATCAAGAGTTCGAAGAGTTTTTAAGAGTTCAATTTTGTGTTTTCACTGGAGTCAAGTTTACCATCTCCTGAATTATCATCACTGCCTGAATCACCACAGCATAAATTAATTTCCCCACCTCCTCCTTTCATACCTTCAACACAGGAAATTATTTATACTCCTATAACATCACCAATACCATGACCACCATCACCACCACCTGTTGTTACTGTAAATAAATGCAAATTCAGCTCATCTCTTAACTCTAAACCGAAATTTTAATGAAAAAATTTGAACTTACAGTCATGCTTTCTGACACAACATAATTTAATTTAAAAAATTCAGTTTTACAAATGTAAGGATGTTCAGATGTCATATGGTGACACTGTTTTCAGACTAATATGATGTGCAATATTTGTAAATTTGATGATTTTCACTGGTAATAGGCAGACAAGTTTTTACAGTTTTAATGACTGAATTGTATAAAGTTGGAACGATTTCAAGAAAATTTAATTCATGTTTTCTAGCAAACTTTTTTCCCATTCTCCAGGAAACTTATTTAAGTTTAAATAAATAAATAATTAATTTTCATACCAACACAACTATAAGAGATATTTTCACTTACTAATTTTAAACATTGAAAGAAAAATATTTTTTCAAACATGCATCTTTCCACTTACGCAAGTTAAACTTAGAACACTATTATTAGATGTAAGCAATACTCAAGTTAAACATTTTTTCAACCATTGAAAACTTATGTGAAAAAAACTCACACTAAACCAAATGTTTTTTAATATTTATTCATCTAGGAGAGAAAACATAAATATTCCATCTGTTTTTTAAATATTTATGAGTATTTCAAGTGTAGTTTTCCCAGTTCTGAATTTCGACTCTACTATCTACAATAAAATGCTAATATACTGTAAGGTATTTAAAAATTTTAGTCACTAGAAAATAAATATCGACATGATATTACTGAAATAGCACATATCCAACTTGAAATGACTGCTAGCAAAGCTGGGATGTGTTAAATTTAATGATATTTCAACTGCAGCAGTTGTAATCTGTTTTATGTGAGAAAAATATTTTTATTTCAAAGTTTGTTTAATTCTGCCACTGCTTACTGTAGAGTTGTAGGGTAGCAGGAAATATTGTGGTGTGTCAGTAAGAACTTTTCCTATCTGGCCTTAAAAGGTATTTGTGTCACTTGACACTCGGTTTTGTTATATTCCCCAGGGTTCTTGAACTTGACCAGCAGCCCGGCAAAGTTTTCTCGAAATAATAGTCTTTCCTTCTCCTTTCAAATTCATTCATTCTGATATGTTCGATTTTCTCCAACATTTTTGTAAGTTCTCCTCAGCTATTCAGAGTGTGTTTTTATTAAATTTTAATTGAAATGTCAGTTTTTTCTCCGTCAGATAATTGGAATCAACAAACTTACATTTGTTTTTTTTTTCGTGAAAGTGAGCATAAAAATAACTTGATTTTTAATTCAAGCAAACGACGTACCATCACCTACTCGTCTCAACTTACAAACATTTTATTTTCATTTAATATCCAGTCATATACAAGTACTTATGATATGTCCAATCATTCACAAGATATTACATAATAATATGAGAAAATTTTTATAACTAATAAATAACAAGGCATAGTATTTAATTTTAACATATAAAAATGTTATTCAAAATTCTTTTTTTTTTCAAAACTATTCATAAAACATACTAATATCGTAAAACTTTAAACCTGTTACTACTGAAAACATTACAAACTTAAAAAAAAATATTGATACCTCATGATACATCACAAATAATACAATTAATTACAAATGTTTTCAACATATTTACCATTTCATGTATAAGACATTCAAGCTTTCTAACCAAAACATAATCTTATGTCATTTAACTGCAAATATATCACAATTCCAGTTATGACTGAAAATCATTAAACATATTTACCATTACATGTGTAAGATATACAAGTTGTTTAACCAAAACACCATCTTACATCATAAAACTGTAAAAAAAAAGGCACAATTCCTGTCACAACTGAAAAACTCTCCAACATTTTATGATTGACATCATAAAGTTTATTAAAACTTTCCAACAATTTACGTCAGAAATCATTAACATCATTAACTTTTTTTAGAAAATAGTTAAAACTTTTAACAACTGAATGAAATTTGTTTATATAGATAAAACATTTTAATAAATTGAATGAAATTCGTAACCAAGTGAAAAATTTTCTTAAAATTGTTCCGACTTCTTTAGAAGTTGAATGGAATTTTATCATTTAACATTTTAATAAATTGTTTACAACTCGAATGAAATTTTCTTAAAAATCGTTCCAACTTTATACTTTCAATCATTAAAACTGTGAGAACTTCAGCCTATTACCAGTGAAAATCATTAAATTTATAAAAATTACACATATTAGCCTCAAACTGTGTCACCATATGACATCTGAACATCCTTACATTTGTAAAACTAGAAAAAAAAAAATTATTAAATCATGTTGCATCAGAAAGCCTCACTGTAAGTTTGCATTATTTCATTAAAAATTTCGGTTTAGAGTTAAGAGATAAGCTGAATTTGTATTTATTTACAGGAACAGGTGGTTGTGGTGGTGGTGATATCATAGGAGTATAAATAATTTCCTGTGGTGAAGGTATGAAAGGAGGAGGAGGAGGTAGGGAAATTAATTTATGCAGTGGTGATTCAGGTGGTGATAATTCAGGAGAATGTAAACTCGATTCAAGTGAAAACACAAAATTGAACTCTAAAAAATCTTCCAACTCTAGATATAACTGACTTTTTGACATATCTTCCAGCACAATGAGGTTAAATCTAGTGGAGTGAAACACAAACACATTGCTGGTTTTTGTATATGTGCCTCACCTGACTTGAAAACTGATGATAAATCAAGAGATTCCAATCTCGACGTCGAAGGCGTCGCTGCAGACCTCGGCGTGGAAGGTGTCGCTGCAGACCTCGACGTCGCTGTTGGTCTCATTAGTGCAGCTTTCAATATACTTGGTCTCGATGTTAAAAGTGTTACTGTAAAATTCGTCAACATATACATCACTGCAACTACAGTCGACGATAAAGGTGTTTCTATAGGATTCGCCAGCATATGTCACTGTAACTGTTCTTAATGTTGAAGGCGTTGACAAGAGTAACAGCTGTAGAGTAGATCCACTTTCTTCATAGTCATCCAAATTATCGAATAAATTTTTTTCCAAAACACCTGGTCCGTTCAATAGATCATTAAAATAATCTCAGTTAACATCTGTAAGTTCTTTGTTAAAATTTTGGATAGATAAGTCAAGGAAATAATCTTCATACGAGCAAGACATGCTAAGGCGAACCAAACTGACAAACATGTGGAAACAGTGGAAGGGGCATAGAGGCTAAAGCCCTATTTGTAAAAATTTCAAATTACCAGGTAAACGTCCGAGAAACCTGAGTTCTCCCCTCCAACCAGAAGTCAGAAGTCCAAACACCTAGCCCCCCCTTTTTTTCCAGCACCCGCAACTTTAAAATATCAAGCCAGCACCCCAACCTCTGAGACAAACACCTGTGCTAAGTGTATTTCTCGAAGAAATGAATAACATATATTTAATACTAAAATTAATTCTGTTAAATTAATAATCATTTAAAGGGATAAGCAATGTATTACAGATAAACATAGTCAATAAATCAATATACAATAATAAAAAAACAAAGTATTATAATCCATAAAAACCATTCACACTTGCTATTATCACTCCTTTTGCTTCTCCAAGGTTACTTTAATCTTTTAAACAAAAATATGTATATTTTTTTGTTTTCAAAATATTAAATGTAATTACTTTTTAATAGAATGAAGTAATACATTTCATAATATTATGACAAACTAATATTCTGACAAACCTTAAATTGTAATAAAATTTTTCTTCTTCGAAATATATCTTACTCAAGAAATGCATTACACTATACTATCTAATTTTAGTACATTTGTTCTCATTTTTTTAAATCCATATATTGTTAATCATATTTATGCTAAACATATATGGAAATTTTGTCTTAATGTGTTCGAACATTTATTCAAAATGGTTAAAATTCTATTTTATAAAATATAAGAAAAAAATTTTGGGTAAAGGTTAGTGTGTACAGGGAAGTAAACTTGTTTCATAAGTATTTGTTTTTTCTTTTAGTCTTCATTTTTAAATACATTTATATTGTCTTGCATAATGGAGCTTGTAAAGTGAATATTAATATTTATTAAGTAGAAAAAACAATATTTTGCATGAGAGTTTCCAAACAGCAAGAAGATGTTTTGCCCTTGCTATCCTGGACAGTTAAAATCGTTGATCTAAACTGCCCTCCCCAACAGGAAGGAACATGGACCTTGACAGCTTGCTTTGTCAAAAAAGATGTCGCCCCCATCTATAAAATTGAGAATATCTACCTTTTTTATGTTTAGGAATGAATTTTTTATTTTTAAATTACATGTTTAGTTTATTATTCCTTTTATTATTGTATGATCAATGACTTACAAAATAGCTAATATCAAACATGACCTATCTGGACTCGAACCCAGCTTATATCAATCATGCTTTATCCAGGATGGTATATTATATACTTAGTAATGGAAAAGCAGTTGGAGTGTTCGTTTCCAGAACTTTTCCTCTGGCTTTTTCATTACAACACTCATATTGGTTAATGCAACATACTTTTTATAAGTATTTTTTGTTCAGAAAACAAATTCACTTTAAAAAAAGGAATAGGTTAAATAAAAGTAAAAATTAATTTTTACATTAAATTTATTAACAAAATATAATATACAAACATTTTAATATTATTATTTCGACAAAATGAAATATACAAAGTTTCAAAAAATCATTTTAACACAGAGAAAATGCAAGTACAAATTTCTTCAAAACACACACAAATACATATAGGATGTCTCAAAACATTATCACACAAAGCACCAAACAAATACAGCTTGATTCGAAACACAAACAAGTACAGGATGTCACAAATTACACAATTATTTAAAAAATACAGGTAGGTCCAAAAATGTATGTACAACACTATCAAGAAGTTGATTCAAAATATAAAACATTTTTTTTAAAGACAAATTATATATATCTCACACACACTGTTAAAAGTACATAGTGTTCCAAAACACATTTTACATTTTGATTTCTGTATACATGAACAGGTTAATGCATTGTCTTGTTGAGCCACCTTTACAAACTATTGGATAACATACAATCAATTACTTTTTATATTAAATTTCACTCATTCTAAATAATGCCATATCACTCGAATAATATCTACAGGTGATTCAGAAGGAGAATAATTATATTCTGTTTCACCTGTCAGACATCATTGCCCAAGTTAGCATTAATTTTGAGTTTTCTTTGGCAGAGAAGAAATTAGATCCATATATTTCACATAATTGTTTCAATGGGGGTTATTTTATTTGTTTTGAATATCTATTGATTTCCCATTATACACACTTTCTAACTCCACCTACATATAATTCACAATTATTTAGGTAATATTTGCAAATATCTTCAATATTCTCATACTCTATACACCCACTCTCCCATTTTAAACAGTGGTGATGGTTAGTAACCCATCTATTAGTTTTTTTGGTCTTGGGAGTTAACATATTTCCAGTCAAATGGTGCTTTAAAGCTGAATGCAGTTGTAAATTCTTCTATTTTAGTAATAGCTTATTCTTTAATAATTTTTTTTTCTTCTGCAGATCGGAATCCGTACACATTGCAAAACATCTCACTGTAGCCATGATTCATCGCCTACTGATTCAATTCATTATTTTCACCAGCCGTCTCTTACATTGTAACTCGCTAATCTAACATGAATTATCAGAGCATAAGATGTGTTTTCCAGAATGGATATATTTACAATAATTTCAATACATAAATTAATTGTGCTATTTGTAAATTGTGTGTTTTGTTTGCTTACATCAAACACGAATAACGCTCCTCTACTTTTAAATGTTTATTGTGTTCTAGGATCTGTGAAATTGGTTTTGTTATTATACGATTCCTAAAACTTTGTATACATATAATAGGAAATAAGGAATTCACCATTAGCAAAGTTCATATTTAAATCCACAAAGGTGTAAGCTTGACTTTTTAGACACAGTTTAATATTTTTCATATCACAATTATCGAATACTGATGTATCAGCTTTTAAAATGTTTTGTCGATTTGTTTAAAAACAAATGACATCTTGGATTTTACGGCAAAAAAAGATTTCAAACACCACACTGTTTTTCAGCTAACGGTAGAGTTGAAAAAAACCCTCTAAACACCATGATCTGAATGCAATGTATAAATTCTTCTCTTTTTTGATCAATTTTAAAAATTTTACGTGTTCACGAAAGTTAATTTCAATATACAGCATCAACCATTCCACTCTGCTTAATTCAATTGTTATTGGCTGTATCATATATGGCATTCAAATGCATATTGCTGAATAGAATAATTCTTGTTTAGCATTTGAAATGACATGTTTGTAGTCTTCAGAAAAGCCTAAAACCATACTTAATGGTATAACAACTTTGTATTTTCCACCTGGGTTTATGTGTAGTGAGTAATCATTGGCATTGCTCTACCCAGTCATAGCTCTGTATTAAGATTGTTTACAGTTCCTGAGAGATAGTTCTTTGTCGAGGAAGTAATTCCAACATCTTGTGTTTGATCAATTTCCACTCCATTTAACAGATATGCAATTCTGTCGATTAAATGAAGAATTCAATTTCTTACTATTTTTTTAGTTACTGGATCACTTGCATCGGCAGTCTTTTTAATTGTTCCTCAAAACATTAAACTTAATTTCGATGGTAATGTGTAAATATAATGATTTTGTATGGAAATCCTTATTTTCGAAGGAAACTTATACGGACCTGCTCGGAATAGTTCATACACATGTTATTCTTTATTGGTGATTGCATTTTCATAACCGATTGGTTCTTCAACGTTAAGTATGTCTTCCATTTCTATTAACCATATATCCTAATTTGTTTAAATACAATAAGTTGGCTCTTGTTAACTTCACAGGTAACTTATTTGAAGTGAGCATTTTATACCTGCATTTAAGTCTTTTTATACTTCGTTCCAAATACATTCCTTAGTGACATAGTTCTTAAAAGAACTGCCAACTTTATGTCCGAATTTACTATTATACACAATACCCATTATGATTGTAATGCGCAATGGAATGTAACAGTTTATATAGCTTTTGTAATGTAAACCGACTGTAATTTCTTCATTTCAAAAATTAATAAGTTTACTATCTTGATCGACAATTGTAACAACTATTTCATCAACATGATTCACTATTACTGGAAGATATATCAAAGTAATTGGTTTTTCAATTATTTTATATCCTGGAGCCACAGCGCACGTGAATTCATGTATTGTATTTGTTGGCTTTCCATTAAAATATGAACCGCCTACAATATTAACATTTATATGGCATACATTTACCGGTTAATATATTCTGCTTCGATGATTCATGCAATTGATTTTCTGGCTAAACTATCAGTTTGTAACCTACCATGTTTGCAATTGAACTGTCTTCCGAAAAATAGATATTGATGTTACTATAAATTGCACTAGTTAACGTATTTGGATTTCCACATAATCGAAAATGTTCATCTTCAGGAAATGCCGCTTTAATGAATGTTTCTAAGTCATGCAAATCATAAGATCCTACCGGTATTACTATCTTGTAGGTTTTTCACCAGTATTAAAAATAAATGATTGGTTATACATATCAATGTTTGGCATGCTGTTGTAGGTAACGAATTTTATTAGACATATTTGCTATTCCACATTTAACTCGAAAGCTGGGAAATATAATGCATTCAATTGCGACGAATTTCCACTTAATATTAACATAATTGACATTACTATTATGTTTACCATTGCACTTACTTATATAGCCTATTTGTAGTCAAAAAATGCAAACATAAATGTCCACAATTGATTGTATTTGGTAATTGCTCCATTTTGTAATTGTAATTAATAGTGTGTTTTTCAAATAAGTATGTATTTCAATTGGAGGATGTAAATTGTTGAAACTGTCTTAATAAAATGATTGATTTATGTTCTTAATTAATGCAACCCAATGCGTTCCTTCATTTTGAATCGAATCTAAATTAACTATCATACATTCATGAAGATTTGATATCTTTGGTAAATCATCTCTCATATACACACTTCGGAAATAGGGAATATCCAGTTTCTTTACAAATACATTAATATCTGCTTATAAGTGCATGTTTTGGAAAACTATTTAGGTCTTTCTGAATTTTTTTTCCAAGTTTGGAGTTTTTTTGCCCTTGTCCAACTATATAAGGTTTCAAATACATTCCTTTACCATCTGATTTAACTGCTCTATTAATTGCCGAAACCCCTCCGAGGATTGATCCAAGATCAGTTAATGCTGGAAATACAAACTGAACGATTCCTAGTTTCATTGTTTTTCTTTTAGTTTTACGTTTCACGCCCATGCCTTTTTCCATCTTTGGTACATAACTTTATCAACAATCCAAGCTCCAAGCTTTTCACCTGTAGATTTAGATGGATTCTTCCTTATACGTGCAGCTTTACCAGCTAGAATTGTATCTGCTATGGCTTTCTTTCAAACTGTTTGTTCCATCGTAAACAATATTGTGTTCTTTACCAGCATTACCCAAAGAGATTATTCCTTGATTGTTCCGTGCCAAATGCAATTCAAATGGTAATTTATTAATCAATGTATTCAATACACCATATCCTTTTTTGATATATTTAGTACGAACCATGGTTTTCAACTGAACGTGAACCTATATATAGTCCTACATTTATAGTTTTATGTTAGTACAATAAAGTAATACTGTGTAAATGTGTAGAAATAAAGATTATAAAACAAAACGTACATCTGCTGGAAATTGTAAATATGAAAGAAAACATAATTGAACAGAAACATGGTATTATTTTACCATCAAATATACTATGTATAATAAGTGGTCCTGCTTCATGTGGAAAAACTTGTGTTGTTATGTCTGTTGGAACATCCAAATAGCCTTAAATTTTAAAACATATGTGTTTTCTAAAACAGTATAAAAGAGATATCAGCGATTAGCGACCATTTTACAATTCATTCATGGAGTGTGATATTTCCCTTTTACAAATAAAGAAGATATAGTGCCTCCAGATGAAGCATTGCCTAATTCCGTATTTATTTTTGACTATGTTTGGTGTGAACTGCAGGGTGAAATACAACAATATTTTAGTTTTGGTCGACATTCAAACGTTGATTGTTTTTATCTATCGCAAAGTTATGCACATATACCAAAACATAACTTGAGTGATAATGCAAATATGGCAATTGTGTTTGAAATGGATAATATGAATCTGCAACATATTTACAATTTCATGTTTTAGGCAATATGACCTTTACAAAAGATGTGTTTTTACTGTTGGAAAGTCAACTACAGTTTTTTAAAAAGTGATTTTATCAATGCTGCCCCTACATAAAGGCAGATACCGGTCTGGTTTTGACAGTTTTTTACTTCCAGGCGAAAAATAATGCGTATTTAAAAGTTTGTGCATAGCAGTATAAATCATAATGATTACAAGAGCTGTTTAATCAAAAATCGCGATGGGAATTGTGATTTGAACAGACATATATTACACAATATGAGTATGGCTGTGAAAGATTACGATGCTGTGAATAAATGTTATGTGGAAGACTTAAACACTACTATGCTAAATTATTTAAATCACAATCACACTATATTCAAGACAAATTAAAAGTTAGTGAATTTGAATGGTAATCTTTATAACATCACTAGTATAATTGCAAACATTTTAACCAATATTAGTAATGATGTACAAAATAATTAATTTAGAATAGAAGAACATTTAAATTGATTTATTAAAGACTTTAATGATATGGTAAACATAGTTTCTACAACACAACTTACAGAAATGCAAGAAAATTTAAGTGTTGTAATTAATGAAGTGATATGGGATAATATTACAAAACAACTTGAAATGTGAATGGAACAAATAACACAATATATAAACAATGAATTAATTTATAAAAAATTTGGTTTAGTTATGTAAATAGATTTGAGAAAACAAAATTATGATTTGGAAACACAAATAAATTATTTTATTAATGATATGAATGAAAGGTATAACTGTAACTAAATTAGATGCTGTTTTAAGTAAAATCGATAAGACTGAGAAAGTGCAAACTAATCGATCTAGTGTGATAGTCTGCCTACTATAGCAATTCTAAAAAACACTTAATTCATATAAAATAGTTTGAATTTAATGTAATATAATCAAAACATGTCTGCCTCTGCTTCAGAATTACATTATGTTATATCTTATGTGAACAATATATATTTACAAGACAAACAAGCTTGTATGGAACAGGATGTTTTAAACAAAGAAATATTTAATCCTATAATGAGTAAAATGGATACATTGCATTGTGTGTTGAATAAGCCTTATGAAACAGCTTTGGAAATTAAAACTGAAGAAGAACCTTTAACAAAGAAGAACAGAGAGCAACCACTTTCTCATTTAACATGTTATTTAGCTTTAATACACTCTTCCTCTACACACGATATGACATTTGGTGTTTATCGACATTAAAATGTCTGGTTCCTGGGAGGTTCGGTAATAATGTTTCTGCTTGACAATAAAATTAAAATTGGTTATTATGTAACTGATGTTAGTCAAGGATTGTGTGAAACTTTCCAAATGGACATTCGGACACTGATTTGCAGAAATATATAGAACTTATTCATCGAACGAATTCCAACATTCGTTCAGGAGATGAAAACAATCCAAAAATACATTTAATTACTGATGTTGTCGGAAGTGGAATACATAAAGATGAAGTTAGTGATCATTTTTCTCCTGTATATTGGAACAATCCTAATGAATTGGTCTATATATTAAATCTTCTCATTGCTTCGAGAGAGTCTAGGAATAATTCACATACAAACAAAATTGTTTCTATTTTTGAAGAGTTGAAAGAAGACAAATATGACAAATATACAAATATATTACAAATGAAGTTTAGTAATATTTCTGAAGAGCTTCATGCTCCTGCAAGGAATAGATCTCCAAGAATAAGAGTTATAACTCATGATTTAAATGATCTTTTTCAAGCCAATTTGTGTGAAATTACATTACTTTCCACATACAATAAACGATACAAGTATATTTTAACTGTAATAGATGTTATTCAAAGTATGGTTGGGGTATACCTTTAAAAAACAAAACTGGGAAACGGTTACCAATTTAATGAAGATGATTTTGAAAGAAAGCCAAATTTTCTCCAAACAGACAGAGGAACCAAATTTGTTTCATCACCTTTCTAGAAACTAATGATTGAAATATGGTATTAATCACTACGCAACATATTCGAGCTTACAGTCAGTGTTATGGAACATTAAACAAATCGATTAAGCCTGTTAATATATAAACATTTCACATCGGGGGACTTACAAATGGGTTGAAGTTGCCTGAAATATTTTAATTTTATCATTCCAGATATCATGGAACTATTAAGATGATGCCCAAATAAGTTATGGATAGTAGTTTAATGAAGACTATTTACAATAATGTTCAATGTCATGACGAAAGAAAACAAAGTTAAAAGTTGGCATTTGAAACTATCTCAAAACAGAAAAGAATCTGAAAAAAAATTATGGTTAAATTGGTCTTATGAAATATTAAAATTATTTCAATTATACAAACACATACTAGAAACTTATGATAGAGAACCAATAAAAGGCAGATTTTACGAACATGAACTGCATAAAGTCAGTTCTCCAAATGAATTTTTGATTGATAAATCATTAAAAGGAAGAAAGATATGTCTTGGTTCGATGGAGAGGTTTCTCAAAAGCACATACTCCTAGGTTAAGGGAATCAAGATCTTAAAAGATTGTAATGCAATTATTGTAAAATTATGATAGTAAATAAAAAAATTTAAATTATATTTTATGTTATCTTTTTTAATAAATCTATAGATAGGTAATGGATGTCGTATTTATTCTGCAATCAATCTGCTTGTTGATTGGATTATCATTTCACTGGATTAATGTTTGAGCAATAATCCTATGTGTTTAAATAATTTTAATTGAAAATTTCTTTAAAAATATTCAGAATGTTATTTTTATTCTTAACATAATTTTTTTTCAAAAAGATTCTATGTAGGGAGAGTTGTAAAGTTTTCCATAACTGCTGCCTATTACATTCGGTAATAACAACAATGAAACTATTTAAATTACCTTTGGGAAAATTTTCATCAAAATTTATAAAAGGTTTCACTTCGCTATGTGAGATTTGGTGGAAGAGGCATAGGAAATAATATTATCGCATTAGCGAAAGTTAATCAGACACAATAATTACAGTTTTGTAAATACAGTTACATATCTACTGCTATTATTTTCATCTAGTTATTAATATTAAGGGAATAATTTTTCAGCACATTTCTTCGATATTTATTCAATGGAAATAATGTTCAAACACCTGGAGTCTAAATGCGAGTATTTTTTCAAACATCTCCTGGGCACAAAGGTTTGAAGGCTACTGACCAGCTCCAGGTATGGCGAGTCAGGGGAAGGGGTGGGTGGGGGAATAACTATTTCCTCTTGCAGAACCAGACAGGACAGATTTTTTGGGAGAGTCCACAATTCATGGGTAAAGCGTAGTTTTGTAAACAAATATTCATTTTGGAAGAGTCTAACTAGTGTCTTGAGGGGCGTGTCAGGTGGAGAGTCCCTGAAGATGTTGGAACAAAAGACTGATCTGGCAGGTGGCAGTGAAGGGAGGAGGGGTGGTGGTGGCCTTGAATCGACAGCGAAGGCGCATGCTTGGACCAGGGGTCTCCAGCAAGCAGAAACACTTTCTCTGGGGTGGTGGTGAAGGGCAGGGGTGTGTGGGCTTGGACAGAGCAGCCCTCCGAAAACGAACACTTGTGTTGGAGAGGAGGGGGATGCATAACTTTGGATATAAACTGTATTTTTGCACATAGTCATCTTCACGGCAAGGGGCGAGGGGAGGGGTACAGTGAGGAGCGATGAGAACAATTCTCACAGTCTGCCACCATGTTAGTTTCACAACACTTGTCCACGATAACATGTATACATAGGCTCTCTCGACTTCACCAGGCGCTGCAGGCTTTGTGACACGACCAAGAGGTAACGAGGTCCCCCATTTGCGTTATCAGCCAGTGGGCTTCAGAGAGTGATTGCCGTGATTCTCGATTTAATATTTAAAAAAATTTAAATTATCTGGAATAAAATAATTTTTGTGTAAACTACGTTTCTGTTTTTCGGTCGACGAAGCTTGGAATGATTTTAAACTGTCATTTGGTAACTAGTGCCTGAATTTCACAGATTTAACTGAAAAAAAATTGTATGTTCCATTATTTTAAACAATATATAGTACATTTCTATAAAGTGTTGCACGATTACACTTTGTGGAATTAAATTTCTTCGTCGTCATCCGAAATGTCCCTAAGCTTCGATGGAAATAATTTGTGTTAAAAGTGAATTATTCTTACAACAGTGAAACTTTCATTTAAAAAATTGTTTCATTGTCTGTTGTAAGACAAATAGTGTATTCAGTTCCTGCCAGTCCCGACCGTGCTCCATGTATATATAGTCAGGCTCTCGATGTAAGATAGCTTCATTGATTCACCAGCCTCCAAGGCAGGGTAGGTGTGTTTTGAGGGAGCTCCTTGTGCGATTTCATTGGTTGTTTAGTCATTTTCATGTACTTGTGTTTGTTAGCAGTTTTGTGTTTTCATTAAAATTTCTGAGTTTTTCATCTCAGTCTAAAATTAAACATAGGTTATAAGTTGATGTAAGTCCTCTATCCAAGTCAGTGCTGCAGCGACTTCCCAAGCAAATGGACATATATTAAAACATTTTCTTTTTTTGTGTGTTAAAAATAAATTTATTTCTACATGTCGATTACATTTCTAAAGTTACTCACCAGTCTCACAGGCAGAGTATGTGTTTTAAAATATTGTCAGGTATGTGCGAGAAACATCAAGTAATGTTACATATATCTTGTGTTTAGGAAGACTGCCGTTTAATTTATAGTGCAATTTTGATTAGTTGTAGATTGCTAATTAATTCATTATATACTGGAGACTCACGTAATTGTGATCATTTACCACTTGTTACTCCCGTAGTTGTGTTCATTCGTTATACTTCTCTCATGTAAATTATATTTCTAACTTACAGCTCGGGTAGTTAAATCATGTAGACGTATTAATCTCTTTGCGTTTGATTTTCATTATGTAATAATTCCTTTAGGACACCTGGAGACTCACGTAATTGCACTTGTTTCTTTACAAGACGAGGAAGTTATACTTCTTTCTCGTGATATTTATTGATACATAGAATTTGTTTAAAGACACTGAAATTATCTTGTGTGTAACATTTTATTTTATTCAGAAACAGTCGTCGTCTATTTAATCGTTTGTCATTACTAACACGCAAATCCCATATGTCAAAGTTTCCTATCTACCAACAGTTTTTAAGAGAGACAAAATACACTTATGCCACTCTTGCACAAAACTCATATATATACCCTATCCCCAACACGTCACACCTCATCGAGTGCCAGAGCTCCAAGGGTGAGGAAGTACCAGAGCTGCTGCGCACCCTCTACCCAAAAAAAGTACAACTATGCACTTATCACAAATATTTCTGATTAATTAATTAATTAATTGGATCAATTAATAAAAGTTTCATACCATTTAATCCGATTAAAATATAAAAATGATCAGATTAAGGATTAATCAATAAAAGTTCCATCGGATTAAAATCGGATTAAGGATTAGCCCTTTAGATATCAAAGGGTTTATCGGATTAATAATAGTTGCATCCCCTTTGGGGTAGAAAGCTCCCGTCTCTACTACTGAGGCACCGCACTGAGCATACAACAATATATGCCACAGCGATATCGACTGGAGCGTACGGTTAACGGCCTATAGAATACCACAGCGATCTGGGCTCGATTACCAACAAGTCTCACCACACCCGCATTTTATCTCTTGAACGCAGTGGTCGTTGCCGTAGACCAGTTCGTTGTTTCGGGTGCTCCTACACTCCCGCTCTACCATTCTGCCAAGGTGGTCCACCTTGACGGGCTGCTGTAATGGCTCTGCGATCGGGAGTCGTGATTTTCTTGCGTTTTAACTGTGATATCCAGATTTATAAGTTATTTACTTGTCGGAATACATTTTCGCATGTTCGCACTCAATTTAATCATGAGTTTTGTACGAAAATCACAGTTTAATTGTTTTTAACAATGTTTCTCATTTGGCTCCTGTGACTCCAAGAAGACCTCACTAAAACCGTTACTCACATTTCTCCGGGACAAACTTTATTTTTCAAAACAATCACACGAAGCATGAACAAAAAAATACCACAATGGCTACACCAAACTATACATGTCCACGAAGTGGCATGCGTAACAGTTTGCTATGAGAACTACTGCACAGCATTCATGCTGAGTGAGATCTTCGTACAAACACGCGATACAGTTGTAGTTTTTCAAAGCAGTGATATTACGTACCAGTTGGCAATCGTATAGTATTTTTTATTCCGATCTTCTAGTCATACAATTATGTTAGACCCACAAGAAAACAAAACACTATAAGTAAACTGTTTAAAACGGGCAATACCCAGTAGCTTAACACGGGGGACCACACATGCAATGTAACCAGTGAGCTGAGCTATGTTCAAGTCCACCTGCCTTTGGTCCCTTCGCTACCCACAATTCCCCAACGTTTCCTTGGCCACTTCGAAACGAGGCGAGTGTAATATATAACACCCGTCCCCCGTCTTGACTTGTATTAGAACGAACAGAGACTTCATGTCTTCCATACACTTAACCATTAATTGGCATGGTGTAGATCATATTCCCGTAGAGAAATATTTTGATCTTGTTTATAATCCTAGGATAGAGAAAATAAATTAAATTTAGGGACATAATGATTTATTCGATGCCAGTTACATGACGAATCTACCGTATCCATCAAGGATTAAGGGGGCCAGCAAGCTAAGGACACTTGGCAGACAAATTCGAACAAAGGGTAGGTCCTGTAAAGCTATGACGTGATACGTACATAAAAATAGTCGTTTGTTCTGGTTTCCGTCACAGCAGTTAATGCGTGTTTCAAACAGTTCGAAGCTAATATTGGAGGCAATTTACGAAACACACTATGTATGGCGTGACGAAAAGGCGTGGAATTTCATTTTGCAGGGACGAATTGCTACATGTTCCAAATATATCCGTTTCAATGGCCCCACAAAGCTCCCGCAAGCTACAAGCACAGAACAAGTAAAGTCCTGCAAGAATATATAATACACCGTACTAAGTATAAATATATAATACACCGTACTAAGTACTAAATATATAATACACCGTACTAAATAATAGGTGCATATAAACCCAAAACAAATACGAAAACAAAATAAACTATAACAGAGGCGTACCTGGGAGAGGGGGAAGGAGGGATATGGAGATTGTATCCATTTCTTGCCGCAAGTTTGCTATCAATTGGTATTTTAGCATTGTAATTAATAAGCCGCTGTGATGAAAATATGCAATTATTTATCAAATGTGTCATTACACTGCGATGAAAAATGTTCTCCTAGCACGTCCTACGGAACATTACTGGCTATGTTAGCGGTCTGTCGCACAACCGCAAGGCTGTGCAACAATTTGCAGTAAAAATAACAGGAAAATGAACTTGCTTATGGGATCTGCTACAACACAACATAGCGGCATGAGATGGACGCCCGCTCGCCGCAATGAGTGAAATGTTCCTTTTTTCTTACGTCGCGTCCAACGCTGACCAATCACAAGAAGGTATCTGCAATAACCGGAGTTGGTGCAAATCGAACTCTAGAAAAAGTTTTGTCGTTAAATGGACTTCGTAGTACACTTCAGATTTCCCTTTATTCAAGCCAAGATATGCTTAGCTTAAAAAACTTAAAGGTTAAGCAACATACTGTTGCAAATATCCGCGACGAAACAATTAACCGCATAAGAGATTGTAGACAGCA
Source organism: Dryococelus australis (assembly GCA_029891345.1). Lineage (NCBI taxonomy): Eukaryota > Metazoa > Arthropoda > Insecta > Phasmatodea > Phasmatidae > Dryococelus > Dryococelus australis. The sequence goes on along the minus strand of CM057004.1, from coordinate 71,485,259 downwards.
AGTGTGCACGGTAACATTACGACGATTGTAGCACGCGGTATGGTGCACCGGGTCGCACGTTTAAAAATCTGAACTTTCGAGAAGGCGCTGTAACGCACAGACCGTGTTCGAATAGGCACCTTTACCAAAATATTGCATTTGGCATAGCCCCCCCCCCTCCCCTACGCCCTTCACAATCGAGAGCTCCGCTCCCTTGATATGGAGACAGGCATTTCATAAATCATAAAAGAAATAGTTTACTAGCGCCAACAACTTATAATGATAAAGACTGCTAAGTGCAAGTTAACGACTGTACTACTTACTTCTTTCATATTGACATTAAACATAAACCAACGAACCTGGCACCTCTCGCCCCCTCATTTCTCCAATCATTTACGTAAGTCGAAGCCTATGGTATTATGCATTTTTGTATTTAGTTTTGAGCACGTAACAAAACTTGCTAAGAAATTAAATCGCAACCATCCCTGAACAAGTGACTATCGACGGCTTCCAAACTGAACGCTACTAAATAATAAAGCAATGATATACTAAATGGTCATTTCGAACACGGCCTAAGCTACAACAGCCCTAGTTTGAACAACAATACTGCCACATGCTCGTTACCTGCTACATTCTGTCCTGTGTTCCTCCTCCATTTTGTCGCGGATCGGACGCACACTGATGGAACAGACCGCGTCCCACGCGGCCACAGATAGAGCACTGTGCAAGCAAGGCCCAGTGTTGCAAGATGAGGAAAACGGAATTATGGCACCACGCGCCGGAAAATTCTTCTATTCTCCATAAAATTATGGTACTCAAATTAAAAATAAGGGTCCCCATCCCTCTTCTTCCGTTATTATAATTACGTTCCAAATCATGTAAGCATAATAAAAAAATTTAAAAAAATTGGTATTTTGGATTGCTAGTGGTTACGTTTTATATATCTATATTCTTTTTAGGGTGCACAGAGATTATTTACTGGTACCCATTTCACAAAATTAAAATTCTAATTGATTTCGAAAATACTCATTGAGAGACTAAATAAATACCTAAATAACTTTGAAAATATTTCTAACAAACATTACGTATATCTACAAATTTCATATACAAAATACTTTTGAGCAGTTGTGATACAAAATTATTTTTTTATTTAACAACACAATTTAAACAATACATTTGCTACATCAGCAAATTTTTGCGATCAACAAAAGTCTGAAATATATGCGTACCAGAATGAGAAAAATCTGGTACCAGAATTCTGGTACGTCTGGCAACACTGGCAAGGCCTGCTCAGCCAGTGGCTTGACCCACCAGCCCATGCATGTTGTACACGTGACGTCAGCGCAGGGTGGGGGCAGGCGACAAACAGTGTCCCAGGGAGGGGGATGGAATGCCCCTCGAACAGCCCCGGCGAGTAAGTAACAGACTATGACGCTCGGGATCGGAGTCTGCCTCTGTTTGAGGGTCAAACATTTGTACAGCTTGCTTGGAGACTGGGGACGAACGAGTGATAAAGGTCGCTTGTGTACCGCGCTTGTCGACTTAGCCACTATACTGCCTGTCTAGTCGCGGTTTCTTCACACTTTTTGACTCGAACCTTCGCAAAATCACACCTTGCAGTGGCATCCTTGGTTGTTTTTTAAACATGCTGTGTATCACAAGTGTTTTTAACTTCTGTTAACACAAAAGGATTTTGTTTTTGGTTAATCTAAATTTTTTACTTATGTTTTATCTATAAATTATATTGTTTTATTTATAATTAATGCTAATAAAACAGGGAGAAAATTAGTGTGTAGGTAATGTCTAGTAATAAATAGTTCTTATGCAAAATATTAACCTGAGTGCGCACGAATATAGTGCGCTGTTTCTTTGGTTTAATTTTCCAGACTAAGTAAGCTTAGTTCCCATGATGCGGAGGACTATCCTGAAAGTAAACTTCAGCACGGCTTCAGCAAAGTTGGAAGTAACCGTGAATGGATTACATTCATTATGACGCCCAATAATATATACCGTAAATTATCTTAATTTCGAATGTACGCCAGTGCAGATTTATGTCGCCTAGGAAAACACAGATTATAATTAAAAAAACTCAACGTCAGAACTAGCCAAGACTAGCTGTTGACAAATATTTAAAACATAAAAAATATAAATAACAAGGGATTTACTCAAGAGTTATGCCAAACTAAACGATATAAACACACGCACAGCACTCTAAAGACCACCCAACTAAGACAACACAGAATAGACCACCCAACTAAGACAACACAGAATAGACCACCCAACTAAGACAACACACTATAGAACACCCAACTAAGACAACACACTATAGACCACTCAACTAAGACAACACTCTATAGACCACCCAACAAAGAAAACACCCTTTAGACCACCCAACTAAGACAACACCCTTTAGACCACCCAACTAAGACAACACACTATAGACCACCCAACTAAGACAACACTCTATAGACCATCCAACTAACACAACACTCTATAGACCATCCTACAAAGACAACACACTATAGACCACCCAACTAAGACAACACACTATAGACCACCCAACTAAGACAACACACTATAAACCACCCAACTAAGACAACACACTATAGAACACCCAACTAAGACAACACTCTATAGACCACCCAACTAACACAACACTCTATAGACCATCCTACTAAAACAACACTCTATAGACCATCCTACTAGGATAACACACTATAGACCACCCAACTAAGACAACACTCTATAGACCATCCAACTAAGACAACACACTATAGACCACCCAACACAGACAACACTCTATAGACCACCCAACTAAGATAACAATGTTTGGTTTCGTTTAGTTTGTTTCATGCAAATACACAAAATTTTGACAGTTCTATAAAAGTAGCGCGGCTACAACATATCCTTCCGCCACATGCTACGATCAAAGTAGGTTACCATTCCAATTAGATCAATTTTTGTATTGGCCAAGTTATACTGCTGGGGACCTGTTTAGTTGATTATACACGGGCGGGTTTTTGGGAAGAAAATGAAAAGGGGAAGACTAAAAGTCTTTCATCAGCCGGCAATATTTTGCCACTCTCCTTACAAGACTATATCATTTTGAATTGCATATTGTTTGAATTGGGTTGTGGAAAATTTTGCTCGTACTGAAGGAACATTCGAATTATTATAACATTGAAAGTTTTAACTTCACCGAAAGAACAAAACGCGATGCTACTGTTTGTAACAATGCGAGTGACAAATACACTCGACAGGTGATATTTTTCCCGAAGGTAACCTTACACGCCTTGAATTTTATATATTATAAATACAAGTTATTTTTACATTGAAGAAAAAAAAAACAGAAGTTGCAATGGCGGATTTTAGCCTACGTACATTTCAAACTGTTTCTAGATACATTACTGTAACGTCTGGTTATCTAACACGTGCTATTTGCATTTCAATACATTTTAAGTTAGCATGCAAATTTATAATACTAGTACACGCACGTTTATTTTGTAAACAAATATTATGAATGTCATAGGTTTCACATGTAATATTGTTATATCATAATTTTATTTTCTTTATTCTACGTAATATTAATGTACACGCAGCAGCTGAAATTATAATTTTCCATATGTGAATTGTTGTAATTTTATTTTGTTTTATCAGGTGTCGAGTAACTTGTTTATTGTGTGCAAGTTGGCAACATTTAGGCGCACCCTTTTGAATCGTCACGGTATTGGAAAGCGCCCTGGGTTAAGCCCTATGTACTATGAATTAATTTGAATATTTAACCGCTGCCGATTAGGGATGGTGACGGAATGTTCCATACTCCATCTTGAATTAAGTGGGTCACAACGGCAGCAGGCCAGTGAGGCCTTAGTTCTACGTTGAAACTATAAATTAAATGTTTTCAGGTTAATTAGACCCAAAAAAGTATATTAAAATTTTAGTGATAAGCCAACGGTACACGGTACTATCATCAGAACATGTCTACATATAAAATAAGTGTGAGAAACTAAACACTTATATAAGGTATGATCCCACCTTAATGTGCAGTGACCGTTACACATACTTGAGTGTGTTTAAATAAACTTTTAAAGTAAGCAGCATCATTTCACGACACATTTCAGTGGTTACAAAGTGCCTGAGATTTAAATAAGTATCTGATTGCTCTACCAACATAAACTGTGCTGTGCTAGCCAGGAGCATTTTAAATATGCAATTATACAGGCACATAATTAATTGTAACGGCGGCCAAGTGTGAGAACATAGCGACTTTTATTTTGAACTGAATTAAATCAATTCTGCAAAACTTTAAGTGTGTGCAACATTCAAGATGTCTAGATTATATATATATATCCACACATATACATATACACACTTTCAAATACTATATTCACTTAATTGGCATTTGTAGCAGGCATAATGAGAGATATCTTTATAGACCTAGTCCAGCTGCTGCGTGCATATCCCTTGCATTTTTAACACTACCAAGGAATGAAACTTTCAGGCAAAATACCTCTATGTTATTTTCCACATTAAATTATTGCTTAAAAATATTGGAGGCCTTTCATTGCTTTAAATAAACACATAGTTGGTTCCTATGTCTTCAGGAGTGTTTGTGTATTGTTGCATAGCTATGCAGGGGGCTGCACAGAACATGATTGTGAGCAGGGCTATCCAGATAATTGAGATTCTGTTGGTGTGGAACACCAGCAACTTCGACGATGTGGTTTGCGGCATGCAAATTAACTGCCAGTTGGCTAATGTTTGATGCTAATTTTATTGCTATGGATTTCTCCTAGGTCGTTGCATTTTAATTATGCAGTTCTGCCTGTATACATTACATTTGACTAAAAAACCGTAGCAGGGTTCGCCCGTTTTCTTACAGGGGCTAACACTCATACGTGGGGCATACGTATACTATATCTCTCTCCAAGTTTTCCCCCCACACAGTATTCCTTAGATTACTTACAAAACATAACCAACTTACTGTTTGTAATTCATATTTGCTACTCCTGAACACGTGTTATTCTATGGCAATTCTTGGACAATTACTTCACTAAACTCTAAATGCACATACAAAAATAATTAACAGCCAATAATATACTCCGACGACACCATCCAGACACTCGCGTAAACATGGAAAAGAGCCTTTTTACCATGGAGTCAACTGCGTTGGAAACGTTTCGTTAATCATATTATCCGCTTGCTTGAAATATTTTTGACGTTAATTCTCTATACAACCCAAAAACATTATATGTTACTTTTAGAACATATTTAATACCATATATGTTGCAGATGCAAACAAAGTATTAAATTACAATTTTTAATAATAAGTATTAGTTTTTCCCCACGGTAATCACCAAGGTCGCCAACATAACAATATACGTCCTGCAACAACTCGTCACTCTACAAACGAAAGCATTTACTGTTTACATACTGTGTAGATTGGTCACATTGTCTGTCAAAATTCTGTATATACCTAAATGAAATACGGAATGTCCCAGCGTTCACCCACCATTGTGAAACACGTGCAGTATGTTAAAAAGAGACAGTATTTATTGACGCCACAGAAAACTGAAAGATACATGTCTACTATTTGTGACAACACACACAACAGAATCATTTTTTGAATAATACTCCAGCGAGATTATGTCTGTCTAGGTTCACACATTCGCGCACTCGATGCAGCACGTTTTTCAATACCCCGCAATAATGCTGCTGCCGGTATAGCGTTAATTTCCACGGATATTTTCTGTTTGAGTGTGTTCAGATCTGGTGTGCGTGTTTAAAAAACGCGACTTTTGAGGAGTCCCCACGGGACATAATCGCAAACCAACAGATCGAGCGAGTGGGTAGACCATAGAATGTATCCAAAGCGCGAAATTATTCGATGTTGAAACATTGTTCGTAAAGTGTCCATTGACAGGCGAGCTGTGTGTGCTGTGGCTCCACCTTGACGGAAATAAACGTTTGCAAGGTCGATGTTGAGGTCACATAATGCGCGGTGTGCAAGAGACCGCCGCTCCATGCTTAATGACAATGGCATCACTCGCCGGACAGATCTGGCCGTATCACGCCATCACCACCCTAAGGACTTCCGAGTATTAGGCGAGTCAAAATGGTAGGTGAACGCTGGGACACTCTGTACTATATGACGTTTTCCCCTGGCAGATTTCCCTGGTAACAGAGCTCTGCAAAGGCGTATTTAAAAAGTAATTTTTTATTTATACACTTACCCCCATTACAAATATAGTATAATTTTTTTTTTAATGGGGTTATTGCAAATATTTCAATTTAAATAAAAGACGCGCATATTATACCTTCTTCCTCGTATGAAGCCTCATATCAACGTTTCATGCTTGGAAAGTTCGAGAATTAACCAGCACAGTCCGTGCGCCTGGAAATGTGTAATCCAGGACCCCTACAAAAAAAATGTGACCCGGGTGGAAAGTAAAAATTAAATCACGTTGGTTTTAAATCTTGAAGTACACAAAAATTTCAAATAATCCATCCGGAAAAATGTGTGTAGGCAGCAATTTCAAACTAGAGAGACGTGCACTCCCATACGTTATAAATTAAGGGCTCTTTTCTTCAAAGGGCCACAGTGGCTGAGCGGTTAGCATGATCGCCTCCCACCAAGACGAACAGGGCTCAATCCCCGGCCGGGTCACTCTCGGATTTTCACAAGCAAGAATCGTACCGGATGATGCTGCTGGTCGGTGGATTTTCTCGGGGATGTCCCGTTTCCCAGCTCTTCATTCCGGCGCTGCTCAATACTCTCCTCACTTCAGCCTCATCGGCTCTCAAGACCTCGATGTTAAGAGCCGCCCAAATCTCTTCACTCATTCACTCACTCTTTTCTTCCTAGGTGAATCTGAGATATGGTACCCATCCTCAGGCGGAGCCAAGGGAATGAGGGGGGGGGGGGATATTGTAACCCCCTCATTTACCCATTAAGTTGTCAACAGTAGCAGGGCCGGGGGTTCCAGATACAAAGGGATGCCGCCTTTTTCGATTGACCTAATTAATTTTATATCAAAGGGTTAATTAAATTGATCGAAAGGGTTAATCAAAAAGGGTTAAATTTATTTAAAGTGTTAAATACAATGAAAGGAATGATTTTTTTGGGTTTGGTGCAAGAGTGTACTAAGGGTCAATTTGATTATTTTCTTTCTTTTTGTGGGGAGCTCTGGTAAGTCCTCACCCTTGGAGCTCTGGCACTCGATTAGGTGTGACAATTCATTTTTTTTTTTGCGAGCCCCCAAATACCGCCACGCCAACGTGAGCACCTTCACAGTTCTGTGTGCCCTCCGACTAGCTTGTTAGTAGCTAAGACGGTTGTAGAATGGGATGTGTCTTAGGACAAGCCCTTCATGCCTTAGTTTGAGTTTAATTATCAAAATAGGCACATGCATCGTAGCTATAGCAGCGTTTTCTGGTGCCATGGCCGCAACTGCGGCCATGGACACACCCCGAAAGAAGGAGGGGCTGGTAAGGGACATAGAAAACCAGGCAAAGCAGAGAGGGCCTGGAGAAAACTATGCGACAGTCGTGGAGGATAAATGTTATTCCTTTTATTGGATTAGGGCTGTGTTGGGGACATGTGTATGTATGTATGTGTGTGTGTGTATATATGGTGAGTTTTGGTGCAAGAGTGTGCTAAGGGTCAAATTTCTTTTTTTCTTTTTTTCTTTTTGTGGGGAGCTCTGGTACGTCCTCACCCTTGAGCTCTGGCACACAAATGAGGTGTGGCGTGTTGGGGTATATATGTGTAGAGTTTTGCGCAATGTGGTCTAAGTGTAATTTTTTTGGTTTGGTAGTGATCTTGCTCGTAGATGGTGTTGGTAGATAGACGACTTTGAAAAATAGTATTATTCCAAATGGAATTAAATGTTAGAGAAATTCAGAGTGTTTTATTATATGAATAAATTACACACATCGAATAGCAAATCTCAAACGATCACAACTATGTGAATATTAAATGCAATTACCTGACTCTCCAATATGAAATTAAACATAAAGAGATGAATTTGTCCACCCCGACCTGTATACTAGAAATATAATTTACATGAGAAAAGTATAACGAACGAACACAACTACATGACTTACAATTACATGAGTGTGCAGTATGGTATTAACGACTTCTACCAACAGCGAACCCTTTCAATACATTTCAACCTTTCAATAAATTTAACCCTTGCAATTTGATTAACTTTTTTTTTGTTTTTTGATTAACCTGTTCAATCAATTTAATTAACCCTTTGGTATCAGTTTAATTGACCCTTTGATATCAAATTAATTAGGTCGATCAAAAAGGCGGCACCCCTTTGTATGTAAAGCGCCCCCCCCCCCCCGGTTCCGGCCATATTACTGTCAACAATAATTAGTATTAAAACTATTAATAATCTTTTAATTGTGATAAAGATATGCAATTGCTGTATACAAAATAATGCATTATATTACAAACTGTGAAATAATTTTCTCCAAATAATTGTGCTCAATCAGCACACAATAATTCTGCTCAATCAGCACATGTACACGTGTGTCAGCACCGGTAATAACAGTGCAACCACCCTCCCCCTCCGCTTCACTTCAGTCAGTGTGACACCCCCCACTTCCGCCCCGACACATCCTAGAGCCACCAACCTCTCGCACTGAAAAATTTCTGCCTATGCCAGTGGACCCATCCATCCGCGCGCGGCCAACAAGCGCTTCACACTTCACTTCTAGTGCGGCCAAACTTCAGTCTATTCAGCCAGTAAATACAAACTCGACAAATTACAAATGTAAAAGACTCTCAAATCTCAAAAACTCTGAATATTTAAAAACTGAGAATTCACGAAGCTCGACGTCAAACAGGACAACGTAACATACACATAAACACAGGTGCTGGCCGAATCCACTTTTTACTTTTTATTTTAACTGAATACGACGCAAAATGCGCCTGGCCTTAGGAACGAAGACTGTACAGCCAGAAAAACTGGCACTACTTGTAGTCAAGAAGCAACTACCAGGATAAAAAACGCTTCAAGAATAAAAATACTTTATGTATCGCAGCGAGCAACGGAAGTTACGTAGCCTTTATCAAAAGAACACAATTAAATTCTCTAATCGCCCCATATTATTATTGCGGAAATTTAACCTCCTATGAATTTCACGAATTGCAACCTAAATATAAATAACTTTATTCCGCCAAGGCATCAAATCAGGTTGGACTCATATACGTGATATGGCGGTCCGTAACCCTACATATACAGTTTAATTTATATAATAAATTATGTCAATGAAGTTGTGCATTTTATAATTCCTTTTTGCTGTATTTCGACGTTGTTTCAAGTCGTGGGAAGTCTAACATTTCACGTAATATGTTGACATGGCTAGTGTATGTACACATAATTTAAGTTGGTTATAATAATTTAAAACTTGAAACTTAAGTTGAGTGCATTTAATTATATTTGCTATATTGTGTGGCTATTCTGGAGCTTCGATGGATGTGTTATTATTTACGCGACTGTCGAAAATCGTGCTTATCAGTCGATAGCTCGGTACGTATTTCATTACTTTTTAACAAGTAACGATACAAAATTGCTTTATTTTACACGTGTAACATCTCTCGTCTACTTTTAATATGTTTACACAGTTCCTCGACATTTTGTTGAACTTTATAATGGGTCCGGGCCAACATAAACAGTGAGCATTCCTAGCTACTACTGACAACTGACAACTTCAGTTCCATGAGATACATTGTGGTCGGTTAGGTGTTGTTTTATTAATATTCTGATGAAATTAAGTTCACATCACTGTAGTCATTCTCATATTATAAGCATTTCACGTAAGAAAGGTTAGTCCAAACTTGTATGTCGTTAGATCCTGTAAAAACAAAATTAATCTGGACGTCTTTTCATGAAAGTAGCATTTAGTGATAAATATCACCATAGAAGTGTGCTGCAAAAATTCGGATCAATTTGGTTCAACCATAGAGCTGTTATGACAATTATTTTCGGTATTCGTAAACGTCATCATAGGAAAACTGGCCATTTGCTAACACACAGTGGGATGTGTATACAATATTATTAATTTGAGATTTATTTGTGCTTTAAATAGCACACTGCTATTAGTAATAATTTTGATACGTCGGCACATATTGTCACTATTGTAACGTATGCAGTGGGAGAATAGTATTTTGTAATATTCTACTTAAAATAACGCATCATTTAAAAGCGTTTAAGCACGCAGTTTTCCTTAGTTCTGCCCGTAAATGATATTTAAATTACTTCTGGCATCATTCGACGACGTTATAACACATGTTTGCGGTAGATGCTGGACAAATATTATCTCGGAGGGTTTCATTCCTACGATGGGCGAAAATTCGAACCTTGCACGCATTTAACAAGGAATGTTCTAAATAGCGCGCTGATTATGAGGAGAAATGAGAAACAAATATTAGACTCTTCGGTGACTCAAGACAGCATAAACAAAAATAATTTCCAAGTGTCAAACCATTTAATTCTAAATAGTAAAAATCACATCACCAGTGTTCGAAATTATATATTATTTACTGAAATTAACGTGTACCCTACCTACGTATAAATAGTGAACAATATAATATATAATCACATGTTGCATTGTTCACTGAAAATAAACTCAGCGGACTACTGAACTGCTGATTAAACATAAGCACGCCACATTTGAGACACGTGCGTGCGGAAATATATGCAACATGTTGGAAGTAGAAAATAGGCAGGGATTTTATACGTGCTCGCTTTACCGTGAACGGTCTTTACCTTTACTTTCAACAGACCTTTACCAACCTGAATTTGATCAAACTGCATTCGTCCAAAAACGGTTATAGCAAGAATAAAAACGCCTCAAAGCACTTGCTTGCTAAGACATCGTTTTGAGCTCAAATCCAACCCACGCGGTTTTTGCTAGTCGTGTTGCAGAAAAGCAGTTCAAATTGTTGGGATCCGGAAACTGCCTCTGAGCAGCCAGCGATATCGTTCTAACGCATGTTCGCTCTACGGTTGCGTTGGACTATGATTGGCTGAACGAAAACGAGTAGATTTCCATCGTGAACCACACTTTGTTATCTCCACACACACACACACACACGTGCATAGCTCTTATGAAGACGTTCAACGCGTACTTGTTTCTCATCGCGAACCGAGCTTGTTACGCGCAACGCCATGTTCTAACGTGGCACCTTCTGAGTTTTAACTACGATTATTTGATATAACAAGCAATTATAAGATCTTGAACTGAACCGTGGACTGAGTGGGAAAGCTGTTGATTAACTGTTAACTGCTAAACCGATCCTAAATCGCGCGCTGAAGTTACAAGAAGCCGCTGGAAATCACTTCCGTGGAGCGAAAACGATAATGGCATAACTCAGCTGAAATCACTGCTGCAAATGTGTCAACATTCTAACCTCCACAGTGGATTTTTTTTCTAGAACTGGGACAATTTTGACAAAACTGAGCGTTTAGAGACTCCATGGACTACTAACGCAATAAGCGGTTTAAAATAAAAAAGATTATATTGTACGTAATCTTACACAATCTTATTTCACAAAAAGAACAGAGTATTGCTTTCAGCATGGACAAAAGTTGAATTTATTTCGCTTATTCTATTTTGATGCGGCTTCGCATCTAAATTTTGCCACGACGAAGACAAAAGAGTGTAGAGTTTCATACAGAATTATTTATAAGAGTGTAGTTCATGGATGTAGAGACATGGGCGCCTTTTCAAATGTATATTTGAGAACATCTACTTGGTAGTTCTATTAAAGAAAAAGTATGAAAAAAAAAAAAAAACTAATTTTATCTTCAGAATTGTCACATTAAATCATAATGCTTTCTAGGATCATAATGGCAGAAACTTGTACTAGTAATTATACACACACACACACACACACACACACACACATATATATATATATATATATATAATATTGCAACCTTAAGATAGGCTCTACCTACAGAAAGCATATGTAAAAATCAAGTTTATAACTTTAATAAACAGACAATTCTAACACTACACAGGACAACATGTCACAACTACCCTTCAATCCTACAATAAAAGAAAATCAAAGAATGAAGAACTACTATCTGTTGTTAGAGTATGAATAACATGATAATAAGAATATGGTTGCTTTTAAAAATCAAATTTAGCATGTTCCCTAAATATTCCATGATAACTCAATAACGAACACATGCAAATGAATATTAAGCTCAATCAAATGGTCAATGCAACTGCACTCCTACATGCGCCCTCGGTCAGCAACTCAGTTTTACAAAACAACTAAAACTCCCGATTGTGTGACCTTGAGCCTCACATCAAATAATGATCAGGACTTCTGAGAGTAAGCCACTTTGATGAATCACTCTGGCTGGAGAAGTTTGAAACAAAAGTTCATTATGAAAATTTGGTCCATGTTTAACTTTAAAGGTAATATACGCCTTACTTGACGTAATGTAGACACGAAGTCATGAAGATCTGGTTGCCATCAAAGTCAAACGTCCACCAAACCATGAGTTATGAAACTTGGACAGCAACATCGGTCCAACACGTAGATGTAGCCGTCATCAGGGGTGGACGATACTCGCCAGGACTGCAGGACATCCTCTTCATCCACAGATCATTTGGCTCGGCAGGACATTAGTAGCAACTACATACTTATTTCAACAAACCTTTTTTGCAGCAGTCTCAATTTCGTGCCCTCTCAATTAATGTTCACACAAAACATTCCAAGCAAAAACAAACACCTCTGCCTGGTTACCTTCACGATATCTGCACTTCTACATGTAGTATAAATGGCACCGATTAACTGTAATATGTATAAATAGTTTTTCAAGTGTTCATACTGTAGCTTTATCACAATTATTTAAAAAAAAAATAAAAGACATTAAACATAAATATTTAAGCAGGGGTTCATATTATTATGTAGTTTAACATGTGAACTATTGAATGATAAAATTTGAACGAAATGATAAGTGAGAACCAACTATAAGGGAACTCCTTATAAGAGCGAATAACCAGGGATGCTGCCAAGTTTACATCTTCATAAAAATTTGAAATTCAGCATAATCATTACTGCAGACTGTTATCGTAGAGTATAAACACATCCACTATTATTTTTTTACATTATTGTGGTCCAACAAGACGAAGCCTAGTGGCTGGAAGGGAAACCGCAGCTTACACAGCACAAGTACGAGTAATTACTGGCGGGTAACCAAAAGCTGTTTGGCATCTATCTACTAGTAATGTCAACTACGAAAAGTATTTTCTACTTAATAGTAATTATCCACTAAATACCAGCAAGCAGTTTTGACATTTTTATGTTGAATGTCTGCAGTTACAAAAATTAATTAAAAGACGATATACCAAAACATATGCGCTGTAACCTAACAGCTGAATTAATTGTGTGTGACAGAAATTATTCACATGTTTCGTGTGGTTACAGTAAGTTACACGAAATCTAAGGGTTTGCAAAAACTAAATTTATTTATTTAATTATTTATTTATCGCTTGGTCTTTGACCGGTTACAACCAGATTGACTGCGTCAAAAAATGAAATTTAAGTCGTTAAATTATAAGGTAAATCACATTAACAACACATAAAAACAATGTAATAATCTCACACGGTAGAACAAATTATAAATATATCAGAATAAATAAGTTGTAACAATAACATGTAAAATGTAGCTCATATACAACACGTAACACAATGTCAACAAATAAACATAGCACAAACCTAATGCATACCCATAATTTAAAATGATAAAAATACTTGATATTATTTTTAAAAATATTTATAACAGTAGTTACCAACCCAGAGAGGCTCTGCATTGAGTTCACTTAAAGAATCCAGTGGTCTATTGAACAGTTTTTTCAAGAGTATTACGAAATAACTTCAGATTAATTTGCCTTCTTGAGGTCTTGAGGTAGTGAATTATAAATCTTTAAGGCAAATATAGGATATGTCTTTCTAGTTCTACCAAGTCTAGTCCTGGGATAGTTCATTAACCTGTCGAGTATTGTGCTCATGGACCACTTCCTTACTAGAATAATTTTATAATACTTTCCTTCAAATGTACTAAAACATTAAAAACATATTGACAAACAATTGTCATAATACCTAATTGAATAAAAATAGGCCTACAAAGATTCAAATAGCATTTGGGAGTTATTATTCTCAAAGCCTTTTTCTGTCAAAGAGCATGTGCAACATTAGGTAAATGACCCCATAATTTATGTGGCTATGAAATAAAGCATGATAAATCATAACTAAGTAGGACTTAGTCACTATTATTTTAAGTTTTCTTAGAAGGGATAGAACCCTTGATAACTTGGCACACACTTTGTTAGTATGATTAATCCAAGACAACTTGGGATCTCTCCAGAAATCTAACAATTTAACGTCATCCGTGTCATAAGCACGGATCTTTCGACCTAATGTGCAGAGTAATCTCTGAGTTTTACCTTGATTTAGTTGTAACTTATTTGATAAAAACCAGATTTGAGCCTCATCTAAAATTTCAACAGCTTTTTGAAATACAGTATCTCTAAAACTACATTTTGCTATTAAAATGGCGCCTTTTCCGTTTATTGTATTCCAAGCATCACAAAGTAATGTCATTTCTGAAACTTAATTTTAATATAGTAAAAATCAATTTTAAAAATAAATATTCACGTAGAAGCATCATGTCTGTACCAATCAGGAATCATGTCATTGCTATCTATATTGCAAGCAAGAAAATTGAAAATATTGTTCTTTAAATGTGATAGTTAAAGTAAAAGACAAAACGAACAATATGCACGTCTCGTTATTAGCCAGCGACAGTATTGCACAGTTCATTACTGATAACAATTACTGCACAGACGGGGGACTGGGGCACTTAATGAAACATTCAGATCCCTTGGCTTATATCTCCACAAGCTGACTCATCGTGTATCACTTCACACACGTCGTCAAGTCAGTCGGGCAGATCTTATCCTCTTCAGTGGAGAAGACCAGCAGCCAGTCACTACATACGGCTTTCGTTGCTCTTATCAAGCACTAACAATTCCGTTTGTACCAACATCGAAAAGTCATTCAATTGTAAAATAATTTATTCATCGGATTGGTGTTCAAGCAGAGTTATGCTTTTTTTTTTTTTTTTTTACTTTTAAGATCAAATCAACTTTAATCGTACACACGTTAAGCATTAAGCAAACAATTTAATACATGTTTTCAATTGTCTATGTTGTAATTATTCCATATAGTTGGCGTTCTTGACAGTAGTAGGGCGAGCGACCCACTTCTGGCTCTCTTCATTAGAATGACGTGTGGATGGAGTGGATAATCGATTGTTCGATTAATCGATATATTGAATAGTCCATTAGTTGCTAACCGAATGATCTATTAGTTGCTGATTAAATAATTAGTGTAATTGTTTGACACCAAATTTCATTGATAAAATTTCTTTTTATTGTTTTTTTTAATTATTTTATTGGTATTGAAAGGATGGCGGAGCAGGATCGATGTTCGTAGAAAAGTTGAGTTGGTGTAAGAGTGGTATAAGTAACATTTTTAATTGTGGCTAGAGCGAGGACACGTGACCCACTTCTAATTTACTAGAGTGAGGTGTAGATGGAGCGAGAGCATGCAGGTATGTTCTAGCCCACTACGATTTACGTTCAATTAGCCAACGTAAATAAGTACGAATCATTAAAAAATTACTTTAATCACGCAATTAGCAAACACGTCACACGAGATATAAAAAATTACTTTAATCATTCGTTTACCAAACACATTACAAGAGACAATTCAATGAAATGACTTACGCCAATTACGTCGCACACGACAGAACGGAACACAAAATTTAATATTACTAACGTAACAAAATATGAAGAACGAATTTCCTTAACAGTATTTCAAATACCTGAACAAATGACACGAAATAAAGTTAATCACACCAAACGAATTTCACACGTTCAAAATATACAAAATTGTTAATAATTAGATTGAACAAACAAAATCCTACAACAAACTATTTAAATATTAACACAGGAAAAATATATACTTATCGCCCACAAATCCAGGTGTAATGAATTCACACTCCACAAATCAATAAAAACGCGATTTACAATCAAAATTACAATTCCCCCAACACTCCAGATCCCCCCCTCCCCCTGGAAAAAACCGCCACCCAACCTGACACACATACTTCATCCTCATCGGCTCTCAAAACACGCATCGAAACCAGACGAACGATCTTCCACCTAACGTCTTACAAAACTGAATGAATACACCAAAGGCCTTTTTTTTTTAAATCCCGTAAAGTATAAGCATTTCACAAGTGCGTCTTTCGGTAGCTCATACGACCATCACAGCACTCGCCCATTGCGAAAGCCTACTGCGAAAACCCAACACACGTACTTTGTTATATCATATGTGAAAATGCACTACCGCGATCCTGTTCTTACAAAACGTTTTCCATCGTACGTCGGCGTCTCAATCGCTCACAATAATTAAATAAAAACCGAAGCATTTATAAGAGAGAAAACTGTATGGATGTGATCACTGCTCTAGACAACTCGTCTGCTCGGTTATCCGCTTGGAACTAAACTCTCCAGGAACCAAGCAGAATGCGAGAGTCACCCCTCGGACACTGTCAAAAAAGCCGCTCCAATATGTCGCGTTGGTAGGGCGAGGAGCAGACTCACCTGTCGAGACAAGCCTGCCATGCCGAATAACTTTCAAACGCCACAGCCGAAGTGAAATATAAAATAAATTTATTTTTACAATATTTCCCAAAACATTCAGACCAAAATCATTTTCTGGAATTGAAAAACAGGTTTCAACACTCCGTTAACATATTTTATGAAGTATAACCTACAAGGTGATATTTAAAAAGCTACAAACTTATCTGACATTCTTATAATGTTACATTAAAAATATTGTTAAAATAGTGTTTCAAACATTATAAGCTGTACATAATAAAAAAAAAAAATCTGCCTTCCTTACTAACAACTATACGGAATAAAGTACGTTTCAAACCAAGTTACACAATCCAAACTCGTATGTATAAAACCTACACTCTAAAATTTCACTCCGAAAAGTATAGTAATGAGCATTAGTTCCGCACAGGACAAATACATCAAAATGGATTTCATTTGTAAAACATAGATATGTTTACTAAATATGTAAACATCTTTGATATATAGTAAATATTTTAATAACTGTAAACTGGTGTTCGGTGATGCGGTTTACTCCCTTACCGGATAGTAAACATATTTTTCATAGGATTTCTCAAGATTATCCCATTTCCACAACCCTTTAAGTTTCATGTTATAACATTGACGTTAGTTTACATCGTAAAAACCTTTTCAGAAATTTCTCTCAAAGTTTTGTTTGGAAACAGTTTCATTAAAAAAAATATTTGTGTTTAATTATGTGTAAAAAATATATTACATCATTTCGTTGCGATATACAGGCTTCGTGCATGGCATCCATTTCAGCATATAGTTGAAGAATAATATCTCTTCACATCTGTAGTAATTTTTTCTTTTGTTTTTTTTAAGTAAAAATCATAAGTTTTAATTGAGTTATTTATAAGTTTGTATTTTGGTTTTTTATAAGACAAAATCGTTGTCAGCTAGTGAGGCTTGCCATTCCTTAGCCTTGCTGTGCAGGGCAAGAGGCAGTTTACCTGAAGTTCTCCCAACCCACTTTCCCTTCCGACAACTTTGCCCCCTGTTCCACCATTGTGTGTTCAGATAGGCTTTCAAACTCCTCCATCATTCCAATACATCTCACCTGAATATTACTCAAACTCATCTTTAAAAAATAAGTAAGTCTTCTATAGAAAAAAACCTTTCATTTGTTTTTAAATTTTGGATTTAAAGATAACTAACACCTTTTAAGGATGGGAAGGCAAAGGTGCGCCAGGAGGAAAAGGAAATTAAGATCACTTTTGATGGAATGTGATATTGTTTATTAAAGTGAAATTGAAATTAAAATCACTTCACTGAGTATAGTTATGCCACTATTTATCATGACATATATATTAAAAAATGTGACAAAAGGAAGTCAAACTACTAATTAACAAGTCACATTTTTACATAATTAACAAGTCCTTATACCATTAAAATTTTTCAAAAATCATCCATAATGCAGTTACAAATATTTACAAACATTTAAATAACTATTACAAATATTTACAAACAACTTTTCACAAAATAACGATGGTTTAGGAAGAGGTGAGCTCAGGTCAAACAGCTCGCATCATTTGCTCTTCTTCTCAATATATTCGTGTTCGGTTTTTGCTGCAAATCAAGGACTTCAACATAACTCGAACTTTGATGTAAGGTCGTCATCGCTGCTGTTGAAGGTGCCATGACCGTCATTGTTTTTTAGAAACATAGTTTTTAAATGAAGCGTCTACTTTACGAGCATATTGACTATTATTCACAATATCCATTTTTGTTGTAATAAACATGGAATGCATGTGTTTATATAGCTTTTTTTTAAATGTAATAGAACAGTAATTTCTTTGTTTCTAAAATGAAACAATTTGCCATCTTGATCAACAATGTAACAACTAATTCATCCACTCGATTAACTATTACTGGAAGATGTATCAATGTATTTGGTTTTTTCAATTATTTTGTAACTTGGAGCCACCATAAATGTGAATTTCATGTATTGTATTTGTCAGTTTTCCATCCAAATATGATCCGCCTACAATATTAACATTTATACAACATACATTAACTAAAAATATATTAACCTGTTTTGAACAATCGTGCAATTGATTAGCTGGATATACTCTCCTTTCATAACCTAACATATTTGCAATTGAGTTGTGTTCCGTGAAATTGATATCGACATTACTATACATGACACAAGTTAACGTATTTGGATTTCCACGTAATCGGAATTGTACATTTCCAGGCAATGTTGCTTTAATAAACATTTCTAAGTCATCCAACTCATACGATCCTACCGGTATCACAATCTTATACATTTTTTCACCGTTGTTGAACGTAAATGATTGATTGTCTATATCGATATTTGGTATGATATTGTAAGTAACGAATTCAATAAGACTTATTTGCCATTCTCCATCTAACTCCATAGCTGGGAGATATACCGACAGCAACTGCAATGGATTTCCACTTAATATCAAAATAATTGACATATTACTAAACAGTTTTAATAATCCATTAACTTATATATCCTATTTATAATTTAAAAAATGTAAACTTAAATGCCCACAATTGATCATATTTGGTAATTGTTCCATTTTGTAATTGTATCTTAATTGTGTGTTTTTCAAATAATTGTGTATTTCAATTAGAGGATGTAAATCACCGAAACTGTTGTAATACAAATTATTGATTTTTTCGTCTTTAATTATGCTATGTTTTACTTCATTTTGTTTCTAACCTAAATTAACAATCATACATTTGCAAAGGTTTGGTTTCTTTGGTAAATTGTCTCTCATAAACACACCTCGGAAATAGGGAATAACCAGTGTCTTTACCAATACATTAATGTCTTTGTTTGTTAATGCACATTTTGGAAGACTATTTAGGACTTTCTGTGTTTCTTTCCACGCTTGGAGTTTTTTCATCATTGACCGACTTTATATGGTTTAAGATACATTCCTTTACCACTTGATTTACTTTATTTAGCTAGAGCTGAAACACTCCCCATTAAAGCTCTAAGGGCTGATAATGCTGGAAATACGAATGGTAATATTCCACTTTTCTTGGTTTTTCATTTCGTGTTGCATTTTACGCCCATGCCTCTTTTCACCTTCACCCACATAACTTTGTCAACAACCCAGGCACCTAAATTTTTAACCAGTTGAAGTAGACGGATTCTTCCTTATATTTGCTGCTTTATTGGCTAGAATTATATCCGCTATATGTCTGTTTCAAATTGTTTATTCGATTGTATACTGTATCGAGCATTATCCAAAGCATTTATTTTGTAAATATTGGCAAATGTGATTATTTGCATTGCAAAAATACAGAAACTAGAACAAAGGAATGTTTGTAACATTAAAAAAATGTAATTAATGAAATGGTAAGTGCTATGATTACAAAACAATTTGATATACAAATGGATGAAATGAAGCAATACATAAGTGTTGAATTGATCAATAAAACATCTGCTTTAGCTATGCAAACAGAATTGAAAAAGCAAATTGATGATTTGAAATCTTGAACTAACCATCGACTTAATTCATATAAAATAGTTTGAATTTAATGTAACATAATCAAAACATGTCTGCCTCTGCTTCAGAATTACATGAAGTCGTATCTGCAGTAAAAGCGAAATATTTACAAGCTAAATGTGCTCTAATGGAACAGGATGTTTTGAATGAAGTAATATTTATACCTATTATGAGTAGAATGGATACATTACATTCCATGCTAAATACATTAAATGAAGTGCCAGTGGAAATTAAATTGAAATAACCTCTAAAGAAGGAAACATTATCTCAATTAACACAATATTATTTAGCTATAAAACAATCATCGCCTATTCATGATACAGTATTTGGTGTATATCATCATGGAAATATATGGCTTCTAGGAGATTCTGTAATTAAGTTTTTCCCTGAGAATACAATTCAGGTCAGTGATTATGTAACTGAAGTTAGTGAACGATTGTATGAATTATTATTTCAAAAAGTGCCGAATGGTTATTCCGATATCGATTTGGAGAAATATAAGAATTCGTGGCATGTTCGTCGCATGAATGAAAATAAACATTTAGATGATGATGAGAATCATCCAAAACTACATTTATTAAGCAATATTGTTGGAAGTGGAATATATAAAGATGAAACTGACAACCAGTTATCTCCTGTACATTGGAACAATCCTAATGAATGAAACTTCTCTTTAATTCGAGAGTCTGGGAATAATTCACACACAAACGAAATAGTTTCTATTATTGAAGCATTGAAAGAAGATGCCTATATTACGAATGAAGTTCAGTAAGATTGTTCAAGAGCTTCACGCTCCTGCAAGAATAAGATATCCCAGAAGACCAGTTATTACTAAAGGTTTAGATGATCTTTTTCAAGCCTATTTGTGTGAAATAACATTGCTTTCGAAATACAATAAGGGATAAAAGTATATTTTAACCATAATAGACATTTATTCAAAGTATGTTTGGGGCATACCTTTGGAAAACAAAACTGGTAAACAGGTTAACAATGTAATGAAGATTGTTTTATGAGCAAGAATGCTGTATTCGCTCCAAACCGACAGAGGATCTGAATTTTTTTGTGCACAGTTCCAGAAAATAATGACCGAATATTGTATCAATCACTACACAGCGTATTCTGAGTTCAACACCGGTGTTGTGGAACATTACAACAAATCCATTAAGCAATTAATATACAAGCATTTTAAATCGAACGGCACCTATAATTGGGTTAACATTTTGCCTGAAAAAGTTACGGACAATAGTTTGATGAAAACTGTGTATAATAATGCTAAAGTAATCGGCGAAAGAAAACCAAAGTTCAAAGTTGGTGAATTTATACATATCTCAAAACAGAAAGGAATCTTTGAGAAAAATGTATGGCTAATTGGTCGTACGAAATATTAAAATAATTTCAGTTAGAAAATTGTTTCCCAGAGAGTATTATCTAGAAACCTATGATGGAGAACCAATAAGAGGTGGTTTTAACGAACACGAATTGCAGAAAGTAAGTTCTCCAAATGAATATTTGGTTGATAAAATCATTAAAAGGAAAAAAATATATGTCCATGGTTTGATGGAGGGGTTTGGTAAAGGCATGATTAATGTAATTTTTAATATCTTGTGTGACATGTTCGGTAATCGCGTGATTAAAGTAGTTTTTAATATCTCGTGTGATGTGTTTGGTAATCACATGATTAAAGTAATTTTTTAATGATTCGTACTTATTTAAGTTGGCTAATTGAACATAAATCGTAGTGGGCTAGAACATAACTGCGTGCTCTTGCTCCATCCACACCTCACACCTAGTGAGTTAGAAGTGGGTCACGTGTCCTCGCTCCATCCACAATTAAAATGTTACTTATGCCACTCTTACACAAACATCAACTCTTCTATAAACATCGATCCTGCTCCGCCATGCTTTCAACATCAATAAAATAATTTAAAAAATAAAACAATAAAAAAATTTTATTAAAGAAATTTGATGTCAAACAATTACACTAATTATTTAATCAGCAACTAATAGATCAATAAATTAGCACCTAATCGACTATTCGATATACCGATTAACCGAACAATAGATTTTCCACTATATCCATGTCATTCTAATGAAGTAAGCCAGAAGTGGGTCGCTATTTAAAAGCTTCGTACGTGAATTGAATTGAATTCCAATTTCGAAATGCGGAAAGTTAAAAATCAATGTGTTACAAGATGTTGGGTACCTCACTGTGAAAATTCGAAGCCAAACACACTTTTGAAATACTTCACCTTTCCCCGCAATCTAGAAAGGTAAGTTTCTAAACCAATTTTGTTTGTTTTGACTGGTATCAAGGTTTGGGCTGTTTATCTGGTACGAACTTTCAATTATTTCCTATAATAATACATACTCTGCCTAAATTTTTTTCTCTTTTATTCAAATACTACAGTTAACTGTCAACACAAACAAAATTGTTTTTAAAACTTAACTTTTTAGATTGCTGATGCTGGGAATCTAGGAAATAGGTACCGCCCTGCAAATAAAAAAAATACAAACCAATTTAATTAATCAGTTTGGTAATTATTAATGCTAAAAAAATTCCTTTCCCTAACCTCATAAAATAATATTTTATTGAACTTAATGTTATAAAATAGCCACGACAAAATAATGATTTGTTTTCAAGTTGGTCACAAGAGAAGCGTTAGTGGCCCAATTGTAGTGTAATGTGTTGTGTTAACACTCATACAGTTCTGTATCATTATTAAATTTGCACACGTATGGGGAGACAAATTTTAATACTGTAACAATATTGAGAAGTATTGCAATATTGCAGCTGTAAAATATTACTTCTGTGATGCATAATATAAGAAATGAATGTGTAAGGCAATGATAAAATATCGTTGTATATGTGAGTGAGTCTGATAGGTTATACTAATGATATGCCTCGGCTTAAATATCTGCTGCTACTCAAAAAATCAGTATGTTCATCCAGATTTTAATTATCTGGGCATCTTTCAAAACAATTGGAACATTAAATTACATAGTAAGCAACCAGAGAAGTCTTAATTGGAATAAATCAATAGAAGAAAAAAAAAATACTTTTGCATAACTTTAGTTAAAATTTATTATGCTATCCTAATTTTTCAAAATTTTATTACAGACAACACCCAGCCTGCACATTACACATCAAGACATCTACCAATATAAAATTTACTGGTGCTGGTGTCATAAATAGGTTTACTTTTGCCTGAGAAAATGCGATTTAGCTGTTTCGTTAGCGGGAAATAACCGCAACTCTCCTTCACTGGTGTAGAACCCAGGAACAGCTCTCCCGCTCACCACGGACAGCACATCTCCGGGTGGTGCTCAGCGAACTCGTCCTCTGCGGGCCGGAACAGCGTAGGTGAGTGCAGAATCGGAACCTCGCCAGAATCCGCGGCCCAGTAGCACTCCTCTCGTAGAATTGGCTCTCCGAACACCAGACCATATATATATACATATATATATATATATATACATATAATATATAATATTGGCATGTTAGAATAATTTATATCGACATTATCGGAACACACGCGTAGTTATCGAATTACAATTATCGTTCGATATTAAAAAAAAAAAAAAATATCCCCTTCGGTTCATAGACGGTGGGCAGTCCATTTGGTCACTACTTAAGTTCGTAATTATTATCTATTTATAACTTATTGTACACTGATTACCTCGTTTTTTTTCTTTCAAAATTTAACTTTTTTGTCAGTCTTTACGTAACCAAAAACAGCAATATTTGAGTAGAAATAATTTTATTTAAATATTTAAAAACTGACCCACTTGAAATATGTGTTACACACATGCATAACCGCATTCACAAACACACAAAGTACAGTATGAGACAGAATACTACCAGTAAAATTCTGTAAACAAAAGAAGTTATCGTCCATGTTCGTGTGAATATTTTTGTTTATATATCTGCAAAGTCGGTAAACAACCTACTACAACTATTTAAAATTAATTTTTTTCTTCAATAAAATATTAATATTTAGAACTTATTACTGTTTTGAATAGTAATAAAATTAATAGCTACCAAAAGGGGGTTACATTTTTAACTTTATACTAGATAAAATTTTCATCCTTAAGAAGCTAATGTACATATTAAAGTATTTGAAAAACATAACCAATTGTTTACTTCACACTACAATGGCCTATTCCCGTTATTAGCACAGCAAAATTTGTTTAATCGGCCAGAATGTTACAATTTTTGCACTGTTTAATATGTGCACACCAGGGTTGATTCAAAAAGTTGTGAAGATATAGCAAACATTCGCAGCATCTTCACTCTTTTACAATCAAACCTCGGAAAAATCACCCCGTGTATGACGTGTTTCTCTTGTTTCCTAAATATGTCGTTTATCATAACCCTTAACATACAAGTATTGTATTTTTAGTTAAGTTGAACTTTTATTTTTGTTTATGTACGATTTATAATATTTCATTTATAACAAATTTGGATAAAACAGAGAGAAAATAGGCGTGTTGATAACGTACGGGAAGAAATAGTTTTCATACAAAATATTAATTAAACTGATTGCGCAGGAAAACTGCGTTTTTCTGGCGAAATTCTCTAGACTCAGTTAGGCTCTGTTTGTATGATGCGGAGGAACACAGCGTGCTAGAAGTAGAAAATTGTAGGAAAAGTCAGAGGGGTTGGGAAGGGGACCATGGCGGATAACAGAGACTATACCAACGTTACTTCTGCTGCAGATGGCAAAAAACAATGTTAAAAATTTGGCAGGGGAAATTTTTTGTCACATGTAAGCGCTATGGCGCACACGTGTACCAAATTTTCTGTATTTTCTACGTTAAAAAACAAAAGGACATTTGCAATAATCATAAATCAAACATAAAATAATTCTGTAACAAATTAAAACATATATTTCTTTTATATTTTTTCGTAGCTAAAAAATTTTAGTTTAAAAGTTCTTTTTGGAACACCACGCTCCTAGCGAAGAAAATTTTCCCTGTCCAAATTCTTCCATAAGAAATAACTTTTTTTTTCCCTACCGGATTGAAAAAACCCCCTATAGGCTTTTCGCGATAAAGTGAGCTCTTTTGAAATCACCTTAGGGAAAAAACACTTCTCCTACCTGTGGTACATTTTAACGGGCCATTGGGGGGACCTACGCCCACTAAATTGGTACCCATGGGGGAAAGTAGTTCCATCCTTATCGCAATAAAAATTTAGGTAATATGTGAAATTAAATGTTTATGTTCTTACTTTTATTTTTTTTTATTTTTTAAAGCACAATGTGAAAAAAACATTTTTGAAAACTTTTTTTTTCAACTACTTCCCCGACGCAGGGATACAGTGACAATAAAAACGAAATAATTACAAAAACGGAAGAAAAACACGGCACACAATAGATCTTAAAAAAAGGGTTTTAAAAGGGGGTATTTTCCGAAAACCCCCCCGCCTATAAATATGCTTTTCCGGGGAAAGTGAGCACTTTTGGGGCCCCATTCCGTTTTTATTTCGGCTTTTTTTTTTTATTTTTAACCATTTTTTAAAAAAAATTTTTTTAGTAAGAAAAAAACCGGGGTTTCTTTTTCACACACAGGACAAAAACGTCAAAACCAAAATTTAAAATATTTTTTTAAATTTTTATTCGAAATGAGGGGGTTTCGAAAGTGCTCTTTTTTGCCGTGAATAGCCATACGTACCAGATACTCACCACTCTCCGACCTGCGGGCTTTCGCAGGCCGGACGTGTGTTGTTGGGAACTTGTTCCCGCGGGAGGAAACAAAGGGCGGGTTCCTATTCGAAAACGTATCCGGCCGCCATTACGCCACACATGCCGTGTCTAATTGGCCCGGAGAACGCTCTCTGGGCCCTCGCTCTCGGACGAGTCATTGCGGATCAAGAAACGCTCTCGACGCGCAAAGAGCGAGAGCACATAAAGGGACGGAGTTGTATACGGCTGGCCATATTTGTTTACATTATTTCCGTTTTTAAAAGGGTTTAAGCTCTTTGGGGGCCAAAACCCCTTTGCATTTTAACTGAAGTGAAAATTTCAACTTTTTTTAAAATAAAGAAATGAAAACGCAACATTATTAAAAAAAATAAAAACGGTTTTGACTAAGTCTTTTTTTTTTTTTTACTTTGGCTGAAACTGACTAAAATAAAAACAAAAATAAAAATTTTTTATTTTTCTAAAATTGGGGTAGTGCCAAATTATTTTGAATTTTTTTGAATTCAAAAAAATTACATACAAAGCTATGACTGCATTTTAGCTCAAAAATTTTTTTCCCCCGTTTTCCATCAGCTGTTTGCCTACTGGGGGAGAAACTAGAGAGGGTTTTTCCAATTTTCCCAAGCAGAGCACGAGAGAGAGAAAAAGATAAATGATAGTAGAGGGAGAGCAAAGCGTTTCCCCGCCGGTTGGCGAGGGGGCCCCTCTCTCTCTCTCTCTTCTCCCTCTCTCCGAGAGAGAGAGGAGAGAGGGAGAGAGAGTATTCTTTTTAAATTGGACATGGCCTAAAAAACGGGGCTGAAGGGGGGGCCCCGCAGCTTTTAAAACCCCCCTGCCACCCGAGGCCCCCGCACATCGCTGCCTGCAGCTGGGCTACGGGAACAAACTTCCGCCATGCGTTTTTTTCCCCTTTAATATCGAATTGGGGAAAATTAAGCTTACGCGGTAAAAAACGCATTAAATTTGGAGCCCTAGAGCCGCGTTTTTTTTGGGGGGGGGGGAGGGGATGACGCTGCCCTCTCCCTTCTTTTACCCTAAGGGCGTACCATGATGCATTTGCCACCCTATTCAAAATGAAAAAATACTAAGGAATCTTGCCTCTTTTTTTCAAATTTTTTTATAGAATTTTTTTTTTAATTTTTTAATTTATAATTTAAAATTAAACACAGTAAACAATGGAAATGGACTTTGGGTGGCTCTTTTAAAACGGGTTTGAAACCGATGAGGGTTAAAATGGGTGAGTATTGTTTGTTAACTTTGTTTAAAAATTTTGGCCAAAAAACTTGTTAAGGTTTTGGGAACTCCGAGGTAAGCATGGGGGGGAAATAAATAAAGAAATAGGTTCAAAGGCTTTAAAAAATTAAAACCTGGGAATTACATAAAATTTTCGTAAGGGGGGGGACATCTGTTGGGGTTTAAAAAACCCCACTTACCTTAGGGAAAGGCCACGTTATAGTTTATTGTGATTGCCCGACCTTAAAGAAACAGGAGGCTGATGAAGTATATGACGAGTTACTGCGGTCGGCACAGCGGGCTTTTTGTGATGTCCATTTCGGCTGGCGTTACTGGAGAAAACCCTTCCCCAATAGCATCGCCCTCCATATCGGCGTGGGGGTAACGCAACCTGGCCGGTTCTCTAGCGGGTATAGGCTGTTCCGGTAATTACCCCACTTTTGAAAGCCCTGCTTAAGGATACTTGCAAGCACTTGTAGCCTCCCTTTATGTAGATTAACATTGACATGGCCTCATAACTTTATTCATGCGTCGGCCCAAGTGAAACTGTAAAATTTTATTAAAAAGTAAAATTTAACAACTCTGCTCTTTTTTAAACACTTCGATGTAATTAAAAACCAGAAACGAAAAAATAATATTAATTTTACAAAATGGTTAACTGCCATTTTTTATTCGACGTACAGATACGGAACACTTCCCATCATCGTTACCAACTTTACTGGGTGCATGTCACCTCACGGGGCGCCCTTAAGAAAATATAGCAGGTAGGGCCCGTGATTTTTTTTCCAAGGTTGAATTCAAAAGTGCTCATTTTATCGTGAACAGCCATTAGAGGGTATTCCTGTGCGCTGTATAAAAATTCATTTGGAGAATAAAATAATTTTCCTTTCTTCTGCTGCACTAAACATGCATTTACCACGCACTGCGTTTTTTTGACGCACAGAAAGAACGTAAAAAATCTCAAAAACACAATTCATTAGAAAAACTCCAGTGAGAAAACAACTGAACTTAACTTAACTTAAAACAATAAACAACTAGCACCGATATTTCCCCACCGAGAATTCTAGGGGAAATTAAAATGTTACTGACAAACTGAAATTATGAATTTCAGTATTTAGTTACGCTCAGTCGAGTCTAGTACAGTTAGGTTTTAAGTTGGATGAAACCACTGCCATCAGAATTATATATCCTTTCATGCTCATGTGAGATTTTACTTACAAATGTTTAGTTTTTAGTTACGTTTAGTTTCAATTTTCAGCTTGGGGAAACCAAGCCTTTACCGGGGTTTGGAAAATGCGATTCCCAAATTTGGCAACCGGCTGTCCTCATTACAACAGTTCGTGTGTGATGGCGTATTCAGGGCTGGGCGTCGAATTAAGGCCTCTTCGCGCTATTGTAACAGTATTAACAGTATGGAGCAGCACCGGAGTGTAGAGGAGGGGAAACGGGAGATCCCGAGAAAACCCACCGACCCGAAATCGTCCACATGATTCCCATGTACATAAACCCAAGATGGCACATGGATACTCCCCCCCCCCCCCCTCTCCCTTCCTCCTTATGATATTATGTTGTGTTGAGTTTTTGGTTGTTTATGTTGTTAATTATTTGGTTTTGTTTGTATTATTACAGTCCACTGAGATAATTTGTGGCTTCAGGAAAGTTGTAATTAATCAAGACTGAACAAGAAGTGACTGTAATCGGAACGAACGCGGAGCTAAAGTGGTAGAGAATTAGTGAAGCATTTCTCTGCGTGCCGTGTGACAGCGGACTGAGTGTCTACGCTGTAGCGCAGTTTTCCAAACAACTTGTTTCTAACCAGCTGAAACGCAAATATGCAGGGAAAAATTGTCTTTTTTTTTCTCGGCTGTGCGGTCTGCTGTTAACTTTTCGGATGCGGACGAAAAAAAAAAAAAAAAAAAAAACAGGAGTGAACTCTTGAAACTCATTATCCTAGCGTGAAGCAGTTAACGTAAATGTGCCGGGAATTTAAATAAAAAACTGCCTGCCATACGGTGATCGTGCGTCATCACGTTGAGCTGCTATGGGCTTTCCTCGCATGGCGTTGAAACCCGAACAAACAAACGATTTACGATATCATGAAATTTTCGCCTGGCCGCCACAGTAAGTGCCGTACTGTGTAAACATCTCTTACGCGTTATCACAAACGCGCTGTATTTCTGCAGCTACGACTTTCCAGCAAATTATCGGTTTATCACTGTTATTAGTAGTATAGGAAACATGATTAGGCTTACGTACAAATTAGTTGGCCAAAAACAAATACTCAAGAGTTGGGGAGACGGAGGAGATTTTGTTATCGAGTGCGGCACACGTAATTAATTTTTAATATTTACGTAGATAAGTCCAGCAGTATATAACTGTTTTAAACACTTAACTATTATCATAATAATGTAGGTGGTAGGTATGAAAAACGTAATAAAAGGAAAAAAAGTATGAACTACCCAAAATTCTAACTCTAAAACGCCTGTAAATTAAAATTGTTTCATATGTGCGAATTACTTAAAAGGTTGTTGTTAAAAGAGAAAATATGGACACTCAGAGAAACAACATGAAACAGATTAGAAGAAAGGAAATTATCAAGATCTAAAATTATGCATCTAAAATCAACGAAATACGTGAAGGAACATTACTAAGGTTCCCGCAGACCACTCAGGACAATCACTTACCCGCAGATATAACTTCGATAACCACTGTTGGTGTTTGTAATAAAAGCGCTAAGTTCCCACAGACATCCTCATCGTAATGTTTTCAAATATAGCAGTGTCACAGGCATTTTTATAGCGATACTTGAAGGCTACAAAATAGTGTTGCTAATGAGCATGACTTCCAGAAAGTACCCTTCGTGCTTCTTCTTTCCGCATATCAGTAGTACGCTGGTTACATGTATAGGTTATTCACGGTAAAATGAGCACTTTTGAAAGCCCTGCTTAAGATCTACTTGTATACATGTTGCGTGTTCTTCCGTCTTATGTAAAACTAGCATTGCCATGAGCCTCATCACTTTATTCATGCATTTGTCAAGCGAAACTGTGAAGTTATTTGAAAAGTAAACATTGTATAAATTTGCCCATTTTATACGTTGATGTATTAAAAAATAATAAAAAAACTAAAGAAATAATTTAAGTTATGACAAATGGTTACCTTACACTTTTTATTCGACGTTAAGATATGGAACTATTTCCACCCAACGTTACCAACGTTACTGGGCGTATGTCACTCAGTGAGCTCGTTTAAATATATGAGGCAGGGGCGATAACTTTTTTCCAAGGTAGATTTCAAAAGTGCTCACTTTATCATGAACAGCCTTTGAAAATAAAAACGTGCATTTAAAATGTAGTTCAGGGCCACCACTTGTGAAGTACGCACGGACACGGGAAAATACCTCTCGATAGTGACGCGTTCCAAATTCTCCCGCGGACAAGAATGCTACCCACACTCAGGCACACACACCTCCCACCTTCAAGAAGATCGTGATCACATCTCCTCGCGCGGGCCTCAGCGAGACACGAACTGTTCAGGCAGATTCTCACCCGCCATCTTGGATTTATAGAATTTTTGCCATACTCTGGAAATACAGTTTTGTATCATGTTTTTTTTTTTTTTTTGGAACGACAGAGCACAGAGCATTGCCTAGTGCATCGTCCGAGGTCAGTATTTCTTGGTTGCTGTTGATATTGTCGCCTTTGTAATCGTTCTCAAAAAAATAACCTTGCTTTTTTCGTCTCGACAGCTACTAGCTAAAAAGTTATAAATGTAGCGAAGCTGTGGCAGTTCGATAAAGTTTGGGAAGTAGTTATTTAGGATATGTCGTGCGGGAAATTTCAATAGTCCTTCTGAAATAGAAGCGCTGGCGAAAAATCGATAAATCCAAGATGGCGGGTGGGAATCTGCCTTAATCGACCTCCGGAGGAAGATAAGAAGCGCCCCCCCCCCCCCCCCCAGATACCCGTGGTCGTGGCGGCGGAAGACAACGCCCTTGCACTCGGACCTCGCGATGACGTCACGCCCGATGACCCGCTGGTCCCACGTTGAGGGTTTCTTCAATACTTAGGTTGGGAAGACAAATGGTAAAAGTTTGGGGCGACCAAACATTTTCGAAATTAGGTAAGCGTTAGTGTCGCGCGTGTACCGCTATTTTCTATGTTAAAAAAACAGGGTAATTTTAATAATCACAAATCATAATTATATTATAAAATAACTTCGTGACTAAATAAAATCTTTCTCTTTTATTACAAGCTTTACTTAACTTACCTTGATAGTTAGTTAGTTTTGTTTGTACGTTCGGGTGAAATCTTGCTAGTCGATTTTAAACCACTTCCCGTTATCCAATTGAACTGAAATTTCGCATACATGTGTAGTTTCTATGACAATACAATGCGAAGGTACCACTGAGCTGATCTAATCATGGAGCCAGAAGTTACAAGCTTTCATGTAACTTCATGTGTATGAATGTTTAACCACTTCCCGTTATCCAGCTGAGCTGGAATTTTGTATACATGAGTAGTTCCGATGGCAATACAATGTGAACAAACCACTGAGTTGATCTGATGATGGTGCCGGAAGGTGGCCATAGGAACTCTTCAACTACATGTAGTAAACGTCGTATCGTGTTTGTTTTGCAGAATCGAGTAACAGTAAAATGGAGATTAGAAGTGTCACTGCTGTTGTACACGTGCCCTATTTTGTAGCAGCAAATGGTTCTGAAAACTATTTTTAATAGTTTGCTCGTACAGTATGTCCCGTATCGGAATGAAAGCGAACTACTGGTCGATCACGAGACATTACGGGATTTTTCTTAGCAAGGAAAAGCCATATTCGTAGTACAAACACATGGTTGGAGACAAAAAAGTGAAAAATAAAATTAATGTAAAAAAAAAAACTTTTAAAACCAACCCTTTATTTATAAATTCACTAAAAAGTGAAAAACAATTATAATAGTTGCATAATTTTGTAGAAACTTGTAAGATGTGGTCGAAGAGCCGTAATAAACTTTACTACAAATTAATATATTCTACATATAATTTAGTATATAAAAGCTTGGCACAATATAAAACGTACACCTCATTTTCCATAAGCGTAGTAAGCATATATTTTGCGTAAGGCTCTTAACTATTCACAATATAGAACGTATATCACATTTGTGTAAGTATTGGAAGCACATATTGTGCGTAAAGCTCTTGACTATTCGCGCCAAGCTTTTATATACTAAATATAAATTGATACAGATCTATTAATTTGTAGTAAAGTTTATTACGGCTCTTCGACCACATCTTACAAGTTCTGCAAATTGTACGCCTATTATAATTATTTTTCTCTTTCTAGTGCATTTATAAATAAAAGGTTGGTTTTAAAAGTTTTTTTTTACATTTTTTTTCATTCAAATACATTAACATTTTAATAAAAAGTGGCCTCTTTAGAACATTGCACACCTAGCGGCGGGAATTTCCTTTATGCCAGACTCTCCCTTAAGAAAACTCGTTTTGTTCCCAACCTGAGTATAATAAACCATTACCACGTTCACGTAGACGACATTGAGTCGCCCATCTCCAAAACTGTCTATTGTCGGGGCCCTTTCACACCACCAAAACTTTTTCTTCAAATTACCTTCAATATTTACTGAATTCAATTCATTTAAAGCTATACGATGTCACAGGAAATTCATAATCCCAGCCATTTTCTCTTTCAAATTTTTTTTGTGTCTCATTTTCCTTGAAGATTATGATTTGGAACACTTTGTATATTTTCGTCAATCCAAAATTTAAATCATTTGTCGCAGCTTTTCTGACAGTAATAATGGAATTAATCCCATAATAATAGAGATGTGCTTACACATTTAACGTTTTTTAAAAATAAGTACGCACATTTTTAAAAAATAAAATGCACAATAAAATGAAGAAAATTTGTCGGGGTTTAACCAATTATTTTTGTGTAGAGCGAGAGTCGTAATACTTCCCAGAAAATTACTTTTGGTATTTTTAAAAACTGAGTTTGTGATAAATTTACATATGGAGACTTGAAAGCTTATTAAATGTGATTAATTGAAAGGTAAATGACGCAATTTCTTAGTTCAATAAACTGAATTGAAGTAATAGAATTCAATAAATATTTGTTTGTGTGATACGGCTGTAAAAAAAAAAAAACTGAAAATGGGGTTTTTATATCATTTTATTCGTCACATCTTTGTCTATGTCGTAGATGGGTCAGTATGTTCTTAAACTGCCTAAAACACTACTATCAAAACCGGCTTCGAAATTTGTTTAATGCAACAACACTGTCCAAGTCCTCCCTCATCTCTACTGTTCCAAAACTTACTGAGTCATGCATCAACCATAAAGAATCAAAACTATCCACGTCCTATGGCCATTGTAATGTTTTTATATGTTGGAAATGAAAACTGACCAAGACCAACTCAGTGTCTATTACTTTGTTTAACACTTGATTTAATTATAGTTATATGGATGTAAGTTATTTTTAACTCATATATGTTGGCTGCAATGTTTATTGTTTAGCAAATTTTTGAGGGTGAGGTCGAACGTGCATCAACAATGACTACCGATCACTACTGTTAAATGTTACAGGCATTCCTAATCGCAAAACTGTGGGCAAGGCAAGACAGCTGCTGGTGAATGTTTGGTTCCAATAGGACGGCACACTCGGCGCGCAAAAGTACTCCCCACAGACTTTTCCAAATGGTTATGAATCCCCACTTTGGAGATGTGACGTGGCCGAGATTTAAGAACTCCTGTCCGGGCTACTTTCTCTGGGGTTACCTGAAGGAAAGAGTCTTTGCAAATCGTGTGCAGACGATCAACGAATTGAAGTTTACTATCACCGATGAAATACGAGCTTTGCCACAGGACATGTTGAGACATGTCATGGAAGCCTTCCCGCATTGCCTCGACCAGAGCATCTAAGTTGAAGGTGGACATTTGGAAGACGTTATTTTCACGGTGCAGTGATATATATGTTGTTCATATTATACACTCTCCTAATGCTTATGTGCATTCCCTGGTGTGTATTAACTTCGTGTATGTTTATTGCATGTCTATGTGTACTGCTGTATTAGATGCCTATGCATAGACCTATGAGGTTATTTCATACCCATATACCCGAGATGGTGAGAAGGGTCATAGAGCCAAGTATGTTCTACGTCTACTTATAAGTATAGTTAGCTGTAATTTACGAAATGCTTATGATATAGACACAAAATTCATAATATAGACAGCCGAGATGGCTAGAAGGATAATAGGGTCAAGCATGGCCTATGTCTACTTATAAGCATAGTTTACTGTTATTTCCGAACTATTTAAGATATAGACACTAAATTCATAAAATAGACATCGCCCGAGATGGCGAGAAGGGTTGTAGGGTAAGTATGTCCTATGTATAATTATAAGCATAGTTCGTTGTTATTTCCGAACTGTTTAAGATATAGACACAAAATTCATAACAAAGACATCACCCAAGGAGGGTTGCAGGGTCAAGTATGTCATATGTCTACTATAAGCATAGTTGACTGTAATTTTCTGAACTGTTTAAGGTATAGTTGTCAAATTCATAACATAGACAACATCCAAGAAGACTAAAAGGGTCGTAGGGTCAAGTATGTCCTATGTTTACATATAAGAATAGTTAGCTGTAATTTCCGAACCATTTAAGATATAGTTGCAAAAATCACAACACAGACATAATCTACGATAATGAGAAAGTTCGCAACATCAAGTATGTCATAAGCACACTTATAAGCATAGTGGGCTGTACTTTCCAAACCATTTAAGATATACACTCCAAATTCATAACATCGAAAAGGGTCGTGGGATCAATTATGCCCTAAGCACACACTTACAAGCATAGTTAGCTGTAATTTCCGAACCATTTAAGATATATAGAAGGCTGGTAGATACGTAAGTAAATCACGAATATCAATTAACACACTGTGTATATTGCATGTGCATCGAGTGCTGTATGTTATGTCAGGCATAAAAATTACCATTGTGAAGTGTGGGAACAATAAGGACATCATTACTATACACCAATGTAAAATAGTTATAAAAAACATAATTTAAAGTAAACTAGTTATAAGCACATACCAACCATCACATACATCGAGCATTGTATGAGGTGTTTGTGCTAATCAAGAACTAGCAGCCCTTACTAGTATGATACAATAGCAAACGACTCCCTTGTGAACTGAGAGAAACAAAACTGACAAATTCAGGGTACAACTAACACTCACAACACTAGCAGCAGAACATGTCCAACCCGGCCATCACTGCATGATCAAATAACATTGTGAGAATCTGTAGGGGCAGCCCAAGTGGACCACTTGCAGCGCAAGCACCATTCAGATCTCGCCAAGTCGAAGGGATGGCACAGTACATTAGCCAAGAGATGTGTCAGAGATCCAGAGTGGTAGACCAGCCAAATCATATATGTAGGCCTACTTTTCCATTATGAGAGGAATTCATTTCTACAATATAGGCGAACAGTTTATTCCATTGTAAATACATGGCATTTATAGTGCTAGAACTATAAGCACATCCAAAACAACGTACATTTAAATCATTTCTCACTCAAGAGAGTTATTGCTGCTACATGTTGATGTGAACAGTTATAAAAGCAAAATAGTTATAGCCATTTAACCACCTGCGTATATTGCACAAGCATCGGGCATTATGTTAGGCAAAGTAAAGTATTATTGTGAAGCATGGGAACAAGGACAACACTGCTACACACACTAATACAAACAGATATAAAAAATAGTTATATGCACATACTAGCCATTGCAATCACTTATTACACATGCGCCAGGTGATGTGCGCTATGTTAAAATATACTAGACAAGGCCACACTTTCCTGGTCAGTACAACAGAAAAGCAAACACCTTCCATATGAATCGAGTGAAACGAAACCGACAAATTCAGCCATCACTCACATCTCTAGCAGTACACACGTCCTGTCCTGCATTGAGCAATCGACTAAAATGTAAGACATCACTATAAAATAAAATAGTGCATGTACTTATTTTGAATATGTATCATTTATAGTACGAAACATCATACATTTTAAAACACTAGCTTCGCAAGAGAGACGTAGTCGCTACATGCTGAGGCAAACAGATACATAAAAATATCATAAGAGTAAATAGTTATAAGCATTTAACAACCTGTGCAAGCATCGAACACTGCACAGTAAGTTAGTCTAAAAAAATACTTTCACGAAGCTGAGATGCAAAGACACGGGTGAAGATTATAAAATAAATGTGCTGGTTCATCTACAAATGACGAAGCTAGTTCTTTGCTCCCACTAAGACATCCATGCATCTACTGTAACAAGACATTAAAAGTGCATGCATGCACGAAACCAGTACTTGTGTGAGGGATGCCATTTGTAGGACATATCAATGTGATAAGTGTCGAAGAAGATTAAACATGATGATGATTTAAATAGACATTTGAAACTATCTAAAGAAGAGACCACTGATAAACAACCACGAGATTATTCACCATCTCTGAAGCTATATGATAATGGATTTTTCCTGAAGCGATCTGGATTCAGGGGACTTTTTAAAGATTTGGATGCGCCGAATATGTCACCTACACCACACAATGTTTGCTCTTTCCTGACAAGTACGAGTCCTAATATAATAAACCAACTTGTCGATGATGTAGAACAATATGGTGCTGTCAAATGTAATATGTGGGTGGACTGCAGCTATACGAAACCAGAACCTCATGATAATGATTATTGTACCTGAACTTTCAATACTTCAGCTGTAGCTGTGTTCCATTCATCTGCAGCAGAAGATGTGATTGCTGACAGTATACATAAGATATGTCAAGAGGAAGAATAAATTGTAGGCAAGGATTCGGGTTGGACCCTGGCTTCAGCAAATGCTCTAGAGTTGAGGACTAGTGGGTACAGCCCAATTAACAAATAGGCACATTATGATTTTCATTCACTACTGAGAGGATGACAATATAGCTTTGTCTTCTGTCATTAGAAGGATAGGTATAAATTACTACAACAGACATTCTTACACAGTTGTTAAACCATGAGTGAGAAGTGCAGAGTCAGCAGTGTAGAGTCAGTAGTGTGGAGTCAGCAGTGTGGAGTCAGCACTTGAAGATGATGCCAACCACCGAGGGTGTGCCATCGGGTATGACTACATGTGAAACTTCGACGATCGATCAACAACAATAACAATTACGTGGTAAACATACAGTTACTGTGACAAGGTCTTCAGTAAAAGTTGCAATACACATTGTCAAGAATAGAGTGCATGAACAAAGGCACCAACCTCTGGACTACTACTAACATGTGATAAGTGTGGTGCAACATTTGGTAGAGGTGATGCTCTCAAAAGACACACTGGTACAAGTAAAGGCAAAGCACCTTGCTTGACACACGCTGGCATGTATTGCCACATGACAAGGCTAACATTCCTGTTGATTCATCATGTAAACTAACATTCGTTTAAGCACCCATTAAATTACACAGGCCTGCATGGTGTTCCAAACCAGTGTGCGAAGAAGGTACTACGAAAGCTGCAGAGCATGAACCACACAGATTGTCAGGAGTTGTAAATATTAGCCCTGCACTGCTACCATGTGACGTGAAAACCGAAGATGCTACCCAGGACACAGACAACGAATCTGTGACATCCAATTCTGCTGAT
This sequence comes from Dryococelus australis, assembly GCA_029891345.1. Lineage (NCBI taxonomy): Eukaryota > Metazoa > Arthropoda > Insecta > Phasmatodea > Phasmatidae > Dryococelus > Dryococelus australis. The sequence goes on along the minus strand of CM057004.1, from coordinate 71,447,424 downwards.
GTGTCTTCTACTAATGACAATGATGCGTCGACAACTGCAAAGCAAAAGTGTAAACATGTTGCTGGCGATGATGCGTATTCTACTGATAACGATGAAGTTGCGCCATATGCCAAGCCAAGGTGTATATATATGGTTTTGAAGACCACAATGACCTAGTTGATAGACTATGGTTGTTGGTTTCATTGCAGAGAGGTGGATAACTTTCTATTATTGGAGATATAAATTCATTTTTTTGATGAATTCAGAGCCAGTGGCTTTATTGAATTATATATATGTATGATTTTGTTATACATGTAAACAAATACATTAACAATACATTTGCTTCCCCCCCTTCAATTCCTACTGATGGATGCACACGTCCAAAATATATATGAGTTATTTCAATAGGATCCGACACAAATTGTCTGCCTCTGAAACATGATGTCGCTGACTGCAATTAGAACCCATGCTTCCTTTAAAGGAACCCATTATATGACTGAACATAAAAATGTGTCAGGTGTAGAGTTTCGAACCTGCACTCTCTTTACTGGAACCAGAGCTTGAATCAGGCACCTTAGGCCGCTCTACCAACCTGACACTTTGTATTAGTAATGGCATTACATGGCTTTTTGTCGAATGACATATGATGTATGGTCTTGTCTAGCCATCGCTTGTGCAATATGTGCATGGGTTGGTTGGTATTTCCTTTTGCGCACTCAAGCAGATGACTGGGGAAAGCACACAGAGCAAGCATATAACGATCTCTAATTGTGTGTGTGATGGGCTTGGTACGCAAGTGCAGCTCAGGGACTGAGAATGACTGTATGTAATTACAAACACTGTTGTAGACAATGGCAGCTGCTCTCTTTGTGACTTTTTTTGGCAGCAGTGGGGGCCCTTGCTTCCACTTGCTTTCCCTCGACGAACAAACGAACGAATGTCCTGTGGGCGAATATCCAATGGTGGCTTTTATGGCGAAATGCATTATTATTATTACCACTCTCTACAGAAATCGAACCTGCGAAACGTCGAGGATGGTTCACCGTCTCCATTGCCTTCAGAGTACATGCATTAGTTCCTTTCAAAAGTATACCAGTACGTAAATGTTTTTTATCAAGGGGGAGATTGTGGGGATACAGTACTTGGTCGGTAATATATATCTACTGTGCACAGAAGGCGGGACTGGTCATTGTTGTCTCCGCTTCCAGCGGGGTCACGTCGACAACGGCGAGATGTGCTCGCAGCCTACGAGTATTCACTGCTATACCAGTTGAGGTAAAGATAAACCTCTCCTCTGCATAGTATTAGTAGTTTGTGGGTAATTCGTTTTTGCAATGTGCACATATTTCTTCTCCTACCTGCACAATGACTGTGGCATGTGTAGAACCGATATGTACGCTATTTCATCTCCGAACACATATCTCATGCAATGGTGGTGGTGAAAGCATCAGACTGGTAACACCAGTGGAAGCCGGAATGATCCCCCGCACCTCCTGCATTTTTTTGTGAGGATGTCGGTCTATGCGAGTATATACTTATCCTAACCATTCCATGTCTGCCGAGGACGTCATTGATGCTGACACATGTCTGGTGAGTGTGTAGGCCCATGATCCTACCTGTGCCCAGGGTAATCCTCTACTACTCTTTATGCACATTTTGTATGTGTTGTGATACCTCCTCCTTACTTGCACCACAGGGTAATATATTTTGTAATACTAATAATAAGAAGTTTATCATCTAGCACGTGTTGTGTCTGTCAGACTCGGTTGTCTAGTGCTGACTGAGATGTACCAAGTGATATCTCATTACCCACATACATTGAAGTCTCGGTATACGATCACGACGATGCACGAGTGCTAGGCCAGTCTGCCTGGACTCTAGTGGGACGGTACTAACCGACTGTCTGGAAGTAGGTAAATGCATTGAAGGTTCGGATATGACTGCCCATAATTATTACCTGCTTCGATACACAAGTACAGATCAGAGATAAAAGATGGATTTAATAAATTTGTGTGTGTGTCTACCGGCTTAACAGTTATATTTATAACACTTTTTTTAGCTGGTGGCTAATGTATTGTTTCCTTGCCAACATGACTGGGAGCATTATATATATGTATTTCCACAATATTAGGGGGCTGTGGGTTTTTTCCCACTAGGTGTACTTCAGAAGCTGGTGATTAATTATGAATTATGCTTGTATGTGTACTCGTAGGTCGTACTTGAACCTTCGATTCTTCTCGTCATCTGAGGCGATGTTTAGGTTATGGCATTGTAGTTGTTTCTCAAATGGTTCAGTAATTACGACCAACTATGGTTATATGTAGCCATGGTTCAAACTTAAAACCTCGATCCTTTTTTATTGTCTGGAGTGGTGGTGTCTATGTTATGGTTTTGGTCACTATATCTTAAATGGTTCGGAAATTACAGACGACTATGCTTATAAATAGAATTACATTTTACTTGACCCCTCGCTTCCTTTTCATTGCCTGAGGTGGTATGGTTGCCTATGTTATAATTTCGACCTCTATAAATCTTAAATGGTTCGGAACTTACAGCCAACTATGCTTGTACATCGACATGGGGTTTAATTGGCCTTTTTCATCTTCTGGGTTGTGTCTATGTTATGAATTTGACCACTATATCATGGTTAGTTCGGAAATTACAGCCAACTATGTGTATTGGTAAACACAGGAAATACTTGGGATTGTGTCATCTGGAGTGATGCTTTTGTGATGAATTTGGCTACTATATCGCGAACGGTTCAGCCAACTATGCTTGTATGTAGTCATAGGACACACACTTGTCATTGCGAGTCTTCTCGGCATCTGGAGAGATGCCTATGTTATGAATTTGGTAGCTGTATCTCGTACGGTTCGGAAATTACAGCCAACTATGCTTATAAGTCGACAGGCTATACTTGACCACTCGTCTCTTCTCGTCTGGGACGATGTCCATGTTCTGAATTCGACTCCAATATACCATTAAAAAAATTTAATATAAATACATAAATTATGTAGGAGGTATGGAAAAGTCACCTTACTGAAATAGCCAGAAATTATACGTGATAGGTTTATTTGTTGACAAATCTGTTTGCTTGTGGGCAAGCCACTGCAGTTTTTACTTTGCTGTACATGTCGGTTACCACACGCAGGCTAATTGGTTGGGTTTCATGCTCATAGAAGTGTACGTGCTGGTAAATAAATCTTTACAACTTTCCACATTCATAAGTACGTATTTCCAAACACTGTGGATTAAAATCATTTGTGCGGACCAAAAACGAACAACACCAGCCTAAACCAAACTGCCTATGGTACTCACACGGCAAATGGTGTACATGCCGTAGAGTACTTAACTTTGCCGCACATTGTCCCTCTAATTATGCCAAAGCTAACACATCCATACTCGTAGTACATGAAAACATATTAGGTGAGGTGTTTGTACGAACAAATGCAAAACAGTGTAGAATGTGTGTGATGATATTTGTGTGATCTGTGTAATAACGCTGCTGTCCTGGACCACCACAGGCAGGGAGGCTGGAAAACTCACCGTACAATATCCTCTAGTGCTGCAGACCAGCTAACATTAATACTCTTTGTGTGTGAGCTGCAAACAACTTATAGCTAGAGCACTTAAAAATAGACTGACTTTCATGGTAGACTGGAGGACAGGGGATAACTATTCTACACGAATGCAGTCGACACTTACAATTTGGATCTTTTGAATTTTTAATGCTGCCATTGTTTTTCCAAATTTAATTTCAGTGTTACTGATAGAAAATAATTCAATAAAAATCCTGGATGGCGGTCGGCAAACAGCTAGAAGACAAACAGACCTAACACCATTGACAGTGGCCGTGCCGAGCTGTTACTCATCCCTTTAAAATACTGATAAAGGAAACATGTCAAGTCTTAAAGAAAAACGTACTTTCAGGAGCATTTACTGTTTAAGAAAAATTACTTTTAACTGTGCATAAAATAAAATCAGGGAGAACACAAAACTCACTCTCAGTTCTTCGTACTTAAAATTCGGCTGGGAACAGTACATCCTAGATATCCAATATGGCAGCGCTGGGAAAAATTCCAGAACAAATGGAAGCCATCAACGCGTATCATTAAGTGGAGCAATTGAATATAGCTTATCTGATTATGACTGTAGCTCTCGCAGAAACGATCTGCTCTGTTCTCCACAATAGGACGTATAGTAGGATGCTCCCGCAGCAGGAACCACGGTAGGTAAGGGTGTTTTATTTTAGGCCTTTCACAGTAAAGTGGGCACTTTTTGAAGCTGTTTTATCAGACTTTATAACCAATAAATATATTTCATTGTGGCATCGAACTTTTGTTTTTGGGTATGGTGATTGTATACACTGTGTTTATTACTCAAATTGCAGGGTTTGCATTAACAAGTGGTGGAAGTATATAAATTGGTCGAAAGAAAAAGTAACTAGGGCTTCAAAAGTGTTCACTTGACCGTGAACAGCCTATACGTGGAAGTATCCTCTTCTACACGTAACAGTCATCGCGATACTCTCTACCTCCTATATGCTAAACCACGCGAAATAGGCTAATCAAGCATTCAACTTACTCACTGCCAACCACTAGCAAATGAAACGACGTACAGACACGATAACTCACTAATTAAAGAGCCCTGTGCTTAACCCATTCCGGGCTAGCGTCCTTTGCTATGTCTGTACGGTTGAAGAGCTGATAGCGGAGAGAGCGATATAGCTCAACTGGCTGGCAGTTACTAAGTGGGCCTACCGTACCAGCCAATCACATGGCAGGATTCGAATCCGCTTACCATTCAAAACAAAAATATGTTCAAACCCTTTTAACGAGTCATTTCCAATGGCCTAACCGTAAGAAAAACATGGAATATGTGGTCTCAAAACCGAGATATACAACCAATAAATCCCTGAAACATTAACAAAATGCGAAGCCTAAAATAAAAATTAATTACACTTTAAAAATTCAAAAATGAAAGCTATATAACCTAATTCAATTAAACAATAAGATTGCCATCGCAATATCTAAAGTTATAAATCCTATACGTGAAAAAAAAATTATGAACATACAAAAATATTTACATATTCATGAAATATTACGTAAAGGAAAAGGAGTAAAAAATCATATATTAAGTTAGTATGCAAAACGACGTACATTTACGTGTGTTAGAAAATGTTGACGTGATTCATTTGTAAAGCATGAGCAGTGTCGTTTAGTTAGTAGACTAAACCAAAAATTACGCTAACATCGCATTTCATTTGTACGTGTTTAAATACACGTAAATATTTTATCTAGAAAAAATTAATTTTTACTTTTAACATAAAAAATAAATAAATAAATACAATGTGACGATAACAATAGCTTCCAAAACAAATGGACTGTTCCGCTAAAAAAAAAATGTACCTATGGCCAGTCTATTCCATAATGCATTGTCGAAGGAGTATATGCTGCTCGATAAACGTTGCCACTGTGGCGAACACGAGGTAAGAGTTGATGTATATGTCTTTATAAAGGTAAGTTTATTTAAGCTGCTAAGCTATTGTGCAAGGTTGCCCCGCTATCCCCTAAGCGATTAGTCCACGGCCAAAAGTGGCGATGTTAAAAATAATTTTTTTAAAAATCGACTTGGTAAGCAAGGACTGAAACTAGTTTTATTATTATTATTATACTCACGTGCCCATTTTCTTCTCCAATAGGATCTTTGGCACGCCATCAGCGTGGTCTGTTAACATTCTAATGTTATATAAAAATGTCGGTATCTTGCAAGATGATTCCTTTAATTCCTCACTAAACGGGCACGACAATCAACATGAAATAGGATTGTAAGAGAAGAGGGTTAAACCTTAGTACTTTCCAACTAGAGGTTCGGTCTTCTCAACTGAAATTTAAAAATAATTGCCACACACCAATGTACAATATGCGCTGAGTAGGAGACATCTAACATGAACACAATCATTTTTTGGCATTAATTAAATAATACTGACATAAAAAAAGAAGAAACGATGTCGCACGAAGAGTCAGTTTAGGTAACTACGCCTCTGTCTGATATGAATGAAAGGTTATGTCAGTGATAAAAAAAGACAACGAGATCTCATAGTCCCAGCAAGAGTGCCAAAGCACTCTTTTGTAGAAAAACAAATCCCCTTGCTTTGAAGCAAGATGCAAATTTCCCGAAAATGAGACGACGTCTTTAGTCTCCAAAAAAACCTTTTAAAAATGACCCTACATTACAAAATTCTGTACCTCCCACCACTGTTATTAATAGCAAATGCGATTCGGTTGCGTGGAAAATCATTAGAAAATTATATTTGTCGACCCGGCTGTCACAGGCTGAAATAAAATTAATTTACAAAGTAGACAGGCCACGCCGAGTTTGGAATGGGCAGATGCTGTTGACAAATTTGACGGCGTGACCTGCTTTTGTACATAAGCGTCATGACAGATTTTGAAACATACTCAAGATTATTTGACCAAATTAGTTTGATGTAAAAATTTGATGGCTACATTTTGTCTTCAAATATTATTGTCAAGTACGTTTGAAGGAGAAAGTTGGCATTTTTGCACGGGCTTGACCATTTGCACTCCTATTTTAAATCAAATACATGTCTCATTACAGTCTGTTAAAGCAGAACTCGATTTGCCAGAATTGTGTGGCACTGCTCTCAGGAAGTTTTGGAATGCACATTCATCTTTCTGCGTGGTTACAGGAATGCATTAGAACATAATGGACCTGGCTTGACGTAGTAGTGTACAAGGTTATAGGCTATTCACGGTGAAGTGAGCACTTTTAAGCCCCCACACCCCACCCCCACCACCAACAAGCATTAATCACTAATAAATATATCTAAATGGAAGCCTCAGACGTTAATTTTTGTGATATACGCTGCCTTTGTTAGTCACATAGCAGTGTTTATATTGAAAATTGGCGGAAAGATAGAAATCGGTAGAAATGAAAAAGTTTGGCATTGCCCTAGTGCTCACCTTACCGTGAATAACCTATAAGGCCGTTGACGTTGAAAGAGGAGGTCCGTGGGTTCAACGTCGTATCGTAAACAGTGCAGTCCGTCTTTCGACATCACGGCAACCTTCAGGCGGGCAGAAATAGCCGAGCTTTCTGCGAAGTTGTTATATAGCTGCAATGATCTCTACCTCGAGTTGTATTTCACCCGACGCACGCAGACCACGAACAAGGAACGGGACGGAATAGCTCCCCGGGGCACAAGTGGAGCAGGAAATCCAGACGAGATGGCGGAAATTCTCCAAGAAGCCTCGTTAGTAGGATGGAGCGGCGTATAAAATAGATGCGAATTGAAGTTGGGTCTCCACCGCCATATTCAATTTTCTATTCACCTATGTGTAGAGACCTGAAGAATTCGCGAGTTCGGTGACTCGTAGGCTAGACTCCAAAGTTTTGTGTAAAATCACACACAAATCAATTACTTATTGGTTGTTAGCTATCACTGCGGGAGACTGTGATTGAACCTGCATTTTTTTTTGCGTGTTTGTTATTGACTCAGGGTTCAACAGGATGTGTCAAATTGGACGTGGAACATGAATGTAAGAGTTTTTGAATTATAGCACGTCCCTAAATGAATCCGCGATTTTTTTCAGGTCTCTATATATCCATGTGGCATAACTTAATTTTCAATGAAATAGCTCAATATTTATCGTTACCGCACGTTAACATTTTACAAATGCAGGAGTAAAGAACGCACCTTGTAGAAACTTCTTGTGGGGGAAAAAAAACCCCTTATTTGTCTTTAAACTAAAATTGTTACTAAACATGTACACTTTTAACAGAAAATAAAATACGTTTTCACATGCAAAAGAAGGGAGAGGTTATGTGTCTACTCATAAACATAAATGTGACACAGGATAATTAAGTTTCAGCTTTAACCCATTTACTTTTAATTCAATTTAAATCACTGTCAACTTGTTATTAACTGAAACTAAACTAATCAGAAGACCCTCGATGGCAATAGAAAACAATTTCAATTAATGAAAATCTAGCTGCCGTTAGGTAGTGGTCGTTCTGTGTTTAAATACCATCGCGTGTTCCGTCAAAATTCACTGAAAAATATGTTTCTGTCTTGAATAACGATTTAAATGTAGACTGCTCTCAAAATACTCAGTTTTGGTTCAAAATATTAAAATAACTATGCTCCTGGCTTGCTTTCGTCTGCTAGAGCACTAATGTTCTTACAGGGCCTCTTGTGGTTATAGTTTGCTGACTCTTATACTATAGAGGCCTCGACAACATGGCGTCGGCCAAACTGTTCCAGAACGTCCTCCATAACGGCTATCCTACTAGACGTAGAAATAAAAAATACCCATTTCTCATGTGATGTGACGCTGCTCTCAGGTGAAAAATACCATTTATTTCGTAGGAAAATCAGGATAGAACAGGTCTTCAGGTCGCCGAGCCTTCAAAACATACGTAGTGTAGGGGTTCTCAAATACGTGGCTCACGGCACACGGACGCAGTCTTCTAGCTAACTAATCTCCAAACAGCTGCAAAGTCACGGATAGGCTTACTGGCACTTACTTCTACATGGACGAACTTAAACAAACGGTGCTAGCTGTGGAAACGAACTCCCAATAAAACTAATTAAAAGATCTAAGCTGCGTCCACTTCGGACGAGCGCCCTTGACCGACGTCTAACCTCGTTGAAAGATGGCGGCAGAGAGAAAGCTCTTCCAACGGTTTGGATCAGGCAACTCTATGCTAAGCTCTCTGACCAATAGGAGCGCAGGGTTTGAACCTGCCGGCCAATCGTACGGCTTGCTATACAAAAACCCTAAAAACGACTCACACCAAACTGCCTATCTCAAAAAACCAAAGAGTTACGGGTCTCGGAAATGATGTAATAAACATAAAATTCCGTAAAGCATTAACAACAGCGTGAGATCAGAAATATAAATAAATATAAATTAATTATAATTAAAATATACAAACAAAATAAAATCTACCTAACTAATTCAGTTAAACATTAATAATTGCTATCCATACATCTAAGTATAAAATATCCTATCATCAGGAAAAGTGAAAATTTAAAATAAAAATAAAATGTATGAAAATTATTAACAACGACAGGTGTTAAAAACATTACGTTACAAGTGTGAAAACTTAAATAGGAACTTCTTAAACAGAGTTTCACTATTTACAGTCACTACATATATATATATATATATATATATATATATATATATATATATATATATATATATATATATGTAGTGACTGTAACTACAGCAGATGTATTGCATCTCTTAACGTTTAATAATAGATCACTTTCGTCGTATTTTGTTGTTACAATTCCAAATGTTGATTAAAGCAATTCTCCCTGGAATACAGTGAGCAAAACGTACAAAGTACACACTACACAAACGAAACCAACGAGAGAATTAAACAGAGAACGCGCAAAAAGAATTCATTACAGTCCTTTCAAATTCTTAAATTTGAACATTACCTGCTTTGAGAAGCATAATTCAAAGAGAGCAGGAGGTGCTCGGAGCTAAGGTATACAGACAGCACTCACCTGAAACAAAAGAAAATGTGAAGGCTGTAGCTGGAACATAATAGAGGATAATCAGTGCAGTTCTATTTACAAAGACACGGTAAATAGTTCAATAGTAATAAAGTAAGATACTTTATAAGAACGTATTATAAATGGCTAAATGTTTAGAAACTCTTCAGTAAGTGTATTTTTATACAGTGTTATTCTTTATACGACGAAAGGTTCGTCATTGCAAAGAAAAATATATGCCGAAGTTAGTGACGCATATGCATTAAACGTTTTTTTTTTTGGTTCGATTAAAGCAAAAGTAAATTTACTCTTTTGATTCTTTACAATAAAGCTCGTATTAGAAAACTAGATTTACTCTCAACTAGAGACTGAGAATATGAGTAAAACATAATCCGAAAGGCGTTGTAATCAATACGCTAGTAAATGGCTGGCACAATTACGCATGTTAAATGACGTGTATGGACTAGACTACATATAAACTATTCACGGTAAAGTGAGCACTTTTCAAAGCCCTCTCATTTGGAATAATAGTAAACAATAAATATTTTTCATTTTAGCCTTAGACGTTTACTTTCGAGTATTGTGGAATATACACACTGTGTTTATTACTTACATGGCAATATTTATTTTAAAAGGTAGTTAAAGGATAAAAAAAAATAGCTGAAAGGAAAAAAATAACTAAGACCTCAAGAGTGCTCACTTTACCATGAACAACCTATAAAACTATTACTTAAAAAAAGAAAGGAAGAAACTGGCATGGGCATCGTAAACACCCATTAGACAGGATAGAATTACAAATTGATACATGCATTAATAGAAAATGCTACAGGAGACAGATAGGTATAGGCTGTTCACGGTAAAGTAAGCACTTTTTAAGGCCCTTCTAAATTTTTCCTTTCATCCAATTTCTATCTTCCTGCTGCATTTTAATATAAACATTGCAAAGTGATCAATAAACACAGTGTATACATTTTACCACCATCAAAATTCGATGCGTGAAGCTGCAATAAGATATATATATATATTAGTGGTTAATAGCTGTTGGAAGGGCCTTAAAAAGTGCTCACTTAACCGTGAACAGCGTATAGGAACCATACTTTTTATTAGTGGGTAGAGAAAGACTTTAGAGAGGGGTCGGGACTTCTCGTTATCACAGACAATTAGCAGAAGGATTTGTGTTCACCGGGTACGAATGCGTTTCATATTCACAAAAAAAAAATGGCTGTGTACTACTCGACCAAGCTAAGTGTGCATCCGGAAGATATGTGAAACACACAAGGTCCCGTCCATCCCTCCCTCCCTTCCACCTTCTCATAGTTATGATTTCCTCCTCCAGGATAAGATAAAGCGTTGGGCTGCGGGTGCCTTAGTCACCATAAGTTGTGGCACAGTACTGACATATAAATATAGTGGGCATATTCCACCGAACTCGGAAGTTAACGTCAAAGGCTAAAATAAAAAAATATTTATTGACTATTATTCCAAATGAGAGGAGTTTTAAAAGTGCTCACTTTACTGTGAATAGCCTATAAAGGTGCGCCCGCACAGACGGCTAACGATATTAAATTTCCCACACTCACCACTGTTATTCCCCTCTCAATAGGCATACTAGAGCTCGAGTTTGCCCCGCCCTTGCTGCGCGCTTGGCTTGGTCGAGTATAGGCCGTTCACGGTAAAGTGAGCACTTTTTGAATCTGATTCATCAGACATAATAACCAATAAATACATTTGACTGTGGCCTCAGACTTTTGGTTTTGGATATGGTGAATGTATACACAATGTTTATTACTCACATGGAAGGGTTTACATTAACAAGTGTTGGAAGGATATTAATTGGTTGAAAGAAAAAAGTAACCAGGGCTTCAAAAGTGCTCTCTTTACCGTGAACTGCCTATAGTAGGCCTACTTACAAAACAGAGTAAGACGCGCGTGTTAAAAAAAAAAAAAAAAAAAAAACCTTGCAGAATATACGTATATTTCCTTTGTGAAAAGGTCGACGTAAATGAAAACAGGTAGCGATTTGCTGCAGGCAACTGGGCCGCGTGAGACGCAGAGCAGTTGTCCGAAGCTCCAACGCTAACCAGAATTGATGCAGCACCAACTGATTTTACAATTAGATTGGCGCCTGCGAAGATAAAACGGGCAACTTGACTGCCACTGTCGTTAACAATGACCTGAACAACGAACTCGGGAATGAGGAAAAAGAGGAGAGAGCGCAATAAGGAAGACGAAAGTTAACGGGAGCGACAGCGGAAATCTTGACGCGAACAAATTTTCTCCCAAATTAACTCCCGCATAGACACAGGCTGGCGGGAAAAGAAGCGACGGAGAAGAGAAGAGGAATGAAAAGTGGTAAAAATTAATATTTCTTCACATAATAAAGCATCCTTATTATAAATGTTGTTGTCTACTGAGAAATACTTGAACGATACCGGGGAAAAGGGGAATGTCAATGCAAAGCAAGTGAAGTAACATTGCCACTATGTAACAGTGGGCAGAAGAATCACTGTACAACATGTCCAAGAATTGAAGTGAAGAAGTTTTGGCGGTTATTAACAAAGTAGTCTTGAAAGACTGGGCTGTGTGTAAAAGTGTATATTTTCAAGTGACGAATGGACTTATCTCAATCTGTCCCTGGTTCAGGAGCTAGAGACAAAAAACGTACGCCCATTTCTGACTACAATACCATTCAAAACTCTAAGTGTCTATTCTAGCGTATCTAGAGATACGTCCTTCTGTATTTTGAATTACATATACTTGCATAAAATAAATGAGTTACGCCCGATTTTTTTTCAGAGCTGATGAATGAATAATGGATGCCTTAATTGAGTATAGAGACGGAACCAATAACGTTGTGTCCACCAGAGACATAGAGAATATCAGAGAAAGAAAGCATCCTGTCAATGTCGGTGGCAAAATTAAGGTGCTGTACAAACAAAAATGGCTTTGTGGGAAAATTCTTGCTTTTGAAAATGAACGGGCGGGAAGTGCTACTAGTTCATCAGGCAATGAACCATTGATAGATTTGGCGTCTTCGACCACAGTGCCAGATTTTTGTAGTACGAAGATATCTACACCAAATCAAGAGTCTTCAGTTGAAAGGATACATGTGTACAAAACTGCGTGTGTGAAAACGAATCACTGGATTATTCAGTTTGTAATGACGAAGATAAGGACCCAGATTTCATATTGATATGTTCAGCAAGAAAATATGTATATGTAGGTATCATTGACTGCAAATTGTGTGGACAAGTTGTGTGTCACCTGCATATTTCATGTAAGCATCACCAATCTTTAGAAACCGATAACGAAGAAGAAAAATGATCTGGTAAGTGAGAGAATGAATAAGTTTGGGCGGCTCATAACATCGAGATCTGGTTGTAAGCCATTCGTTTATTCATAAAATCCAACTCCACTCCATTCAACTCAACTCCCGGTCCGGAGGCATGTCGCAATATTTACAGCTTTGCCCTGACCATATCGAAGGTTCAACACACCCCGAGCCATGCTGAGATAACGAGGTCAGTAATCCAGAGCATTCTTCAGATAAACGCATAAATCAATACAACTAGGATCGGAAGTGTTACACCGCAAAAGTGATTAAAGTGTTAGTTCCTTTCTGCAACTGATACATGGCCACCATCACTCGCGCTGCCGCCGCTATCATATAACGACTCTGTCCGCTTCGCTTGCGTGGGATGCTAAGCCAACATCAGCGACGTGGACCAGTGACACGTAAAACTGCCGTTCCTCAAGTCTGTTCGTCCCGAACAGACTCTGCAACCTACAGACCGTAGAATGCCAGTCGGTCTACGTGGAATAACCTTTAGCTTCGCCCAAGAGCCTTGGCGACAAATCCGAAAGACCACATCATTGATCTTCTTCAGAATCCTGTAAGGGCCTTCCCAACATTTCTGTACCTTCGGACAGTGCCCTTTTCTCCTCTGTTGGTTGTATAGCCAAACCAGTTGTCCTTGAAATACCTCGCCCGGCATTCTCCTCTCATACGACATGGTCGTCCTGTAGACTGCCTCACTCCCTTTCTTGAGTTCACACAACTGGTTCTTTGACCCTCGAGCCACTTCCACCATGGTACTGCTATCCTCAGAGGTAGTGCTAAGAGGGGAAATCTTATCACTCGCTCCATGCCATGGGCACCTCTCTCTGTTATAGGGCACAGTGTGCACACGGTTTCTGGACAGCACTCGCACGTCGTCATGTGCATTTTCGAACTACTTTGTGAGGTGTGCAGCTTACAGTATCAGCTCGTCGAAGTGGCGTCTCAATTGTTGGGCATATGCATGAAGCTCATAAATTTCTTCACACAAGTGCTTGCATGCGCTCATCGAGGCAACTTGTTCTTCACCAATCTGTCTCTTTACTGGCTGCCGCTTCTGTTGTAGGCAACAAGCTCTCAGTTGCCCCAGCTGTCTACATGACCAACATGCCCTCAGTTTGGGTCGGGGGCGGCGAAGCTCTGTAACACGAATCCTGGAAGCGATGTCCTTCAAAGTCAACTGAAACTCCTTCAGTGGCTTCGTTATCCTGCCTTCGTCATTGTTCAGCTTCAATGCGCCTACAAGACGTTGGAGTGCAGGCGCCTGTCTTGCTGACTCTACCTCCAGAACTCGGGCCAGGGCGTCCTGCATGTTGTGGGGTGCAGCCAGACGTACTGCTAGTCGAAACTCTGTGTTGGCGATGGCATCGATGAAGAAGCCGACTGCGATGATGTCGTACCCTCCTCGGGTCACACTTCCATAGATAGGTGGGAGAGCCGCACAATGTCGTGCCATAGCTCCTGCAGTGGCTCCCCTGGTCGCTGGGTGCGACTTCACAGCTGTGTATGGTGGGCATGTCGCAGGTGCCGGTCGCCGAAACGAAGCTCCAAGGCCGACACCACTGTGCGGTACTCCAGTCGATGTCACTCTGGCAGAGATTGTATGCTCAGTGCGGGGCCTCTCAGTACTGCGACGGGGTAGTAAGCCCTATGTTCGGTTGTCCAGCCATTTAGGGCGGCGACTATTTACAACTGTTACTGTTACTCTCACCATGAAGTCTGGCCATCGTACTGGGCCGGATTAATTGAGACCCCCTTCCCCGCTCCTGGCTGCGCGATATCTGCAGATCTTCGTTCTCTCCTCCGAGGCTGCTGCGTTCGTTTCATCTTGAGCTGCCTCTTCACTTTTCTCAGCTGTCGATGTGGTGGTAGTTGAACTCCGCTGCTGCAGAAATTCCTGCTATTCCTACTTCATCGCGCCTATTTCCTATTTCACTTCATTCTCGAAACTGTCCATTCTTTCATCCACACTGTCAATTTTTATGTTCACTAATTCGCTAATGCCTTCTATTTTCTTGTCTACATTCTCATTTACACTATTTAGATCTTCAATAACGCTTCTTTCACACTACTATCACTTGGGTATTTACAATCTCATGTGCATTATCTTTCACACTACTGCGACTCCCTTCTCTAAGGGCGTGGCAGCGGGACTTATACACAGCCCTATAAACCCAATAAACAGGATTGTTTTAGCAGAACACATAACATTAAAGTTTTCTGGCTTTTAAACACACACATACACATACATAAAAAATATCTAATCACCTTTATGGCAACACCAAATAATAAGACTAATACTGAGGTATTAACAGGGCGTATATGTAAATACATACATGGAGCCAAAATCCTTTAAAATACCAAAGCCCACTAAAATTCTGAACTTTTATTCAGCTGGATGCTAACTTTCTAGCAAGTTCTTAACAATATTGACCATACTGGATAAATATAGAAAAATACACATTTCAGTTTTCATTTTATACATAAAATTGTTACCCTTCTAGGGAAAAGTATTTTCTTACTTATGTCTTTATTTTTTTACTTTATTTGTTTAATCGACCCATCGCGAGTTTTCATGGTTTCGTTGTTTTCGCAGTGGGTGTAATTGCTGTTCGCCATTCAAAATCCCTTTAAAAAAAATTGCTTGCTTATGGCCGCATGGGAAATTGAGACCAGTCAAACAAGCCCTTGCCTTATTTTGCTTTCGGTTTAAAAAAAAATGTGTAGTATTTTTTATTTCAGTAAGTGTCGTGTTATATGTAAACATGTACAATGTACAAATTGTGTACAATTTAGTGTACATTTACATCAGATTGGTATAATAAAAGAAAGCTGTGATGGACCATATCCAAACAGTGTTCTGATTAATTTTTTTATGTTTACAGAAAGTATTGAAATGCTAGTGAAAATTTAGTGAAATTTGATTAAATTCTGGTGAATTTTGGTGAAAAATATGGGCTAACCATAGTGAATATATTCAATTTGATCTGGCAACACTGGCTGACAGTCACGTTTGAGTGCGCAAGCTGGCCGCAGGCTATGTCCGATACGTGGGCGATGATGTTTTCTTCCGTAACGTCAGCTTGCCAAGGCAAGCCAAATCATCGCAGACCATCACGTGTGTACCTATCTCAGGTATGGAAAGTCGTCGCTTATAATTTTAAGTAACATCAACACTTAAATTTAAGTAATTCTGTCCGTATACGATGTTCGTAGACATTGGCGCCGGGCAGGTGAAGTCAGGGCTACGATAAAGTAATTTATGAGACAAGGTGTCTCACTACTAATTTGAGTATTTACAGTCTCATTTACTCTACTAACTTGGTTATTTACATCTTCTTTCGAGCTTTTTTACGCTTGTGCTCGCTTTGCTACTCAGCCCCTCAGTCAATGCTTGCAGTGCTTCCAGTTCTGCAGACATTTTCCTTGTCAACATTCACTGCGTCAGTTGTACAAAATAGTCTTAATTTTCACATGCAACTATTACAATTTATCAATTTGTTTTAAAATTACAAACTACTTGCCTATAGTCTAACTTTATTTACAACATATTAATTAATGCTTCCATCTTACTTCTGACACCAGTGTTACATACGGATGCCTGAGGGGCGTATCTGAGTTCGTGAGGGATGGAAGTCTTAGTAAAAAAATAAAAGAAACTGAATTTTATTTTTAATTTATTCACTCCGCTATTATTTACAGCATTAAATTAGGTCTCCTCTATTACCGTTTTTATTAAACAGTGAGCGCATGGTTAAATGAATATTTCAACTATAATTAACGTCCTTCTTAATCATCTCTGTTGGTTATAGTGAATTAACGCATACTCATTGTTAACATGTGTTCAATCTTCTATCTGTTGTCATAATTTATAATGTCTTTCACTCACGCATCTAGTCCAACAGTCCAGCCTGCCAGCCGCACTCTTCACTGCTTGATACTCGCAGTCGCAGACTTCCCCTCCACTGGTCACTTCTCCCGCTGCTCGCCATCTATCTCTCGGAACTCAGCCACTCATTCATTCATCAACTCCAACTCCACTCAACTCAACTAAACTCCCGACCCGGAAGCCTGTCGCAATATTTATAGCTTTTTCCTAACCATCTCGAAGGTTCAACACACCCCGAGTCACGCTGAGAGAACGAGGTCAGTAATCCAGAACATTCTTCAGATGGGCGCATAACTCAATACAACCAGGATCAGCAGTGTTATGCCGCAAAAGAGATTAAAGTGTCAGCTCGCTTTCTGTAACTGATACGCGGCCACCATCGCTCGCGCTGCCACCACTATCATATAACGACTCTCTGTCCTCTTCGATCGTGCGGGATACGAAGTCAACGTCAGCGGCGCGGACTAGCGACACGTAACAGTAATATTCTGCATAAATATTTCTTACTAGGCATTACCAATACACTTATTTTCTCTGTTTCTATTCATGCTAATTATATCTGAAATATTGTAATATATAGGTAAAATAAAGGTAAAAGTTTAATTTAATTAAAAATAAAACACCTTAATGATTTAACAGACGTATAAAACGCTTGTGATGTATGACATTTTTTCGGAAACGGCCAAGCATGTCACACATGGGGTTTTAATCAAAACGTGTCAAGATACTACAGGAACTATGCCCATTTAAAACAAAACCTATAATGGATCTTTTCATCTCCATGGAGCATCTACGATTCATGGAATACAGAGACTCTTATGGCCGTCATGCTTTAAGATTAACTTTGCGCTTACTAACGATATCAGTCAGTAAGTTCGTCTTTCCAGAGAGATTTTTATTAATAATGTAAGTGAAGGAAGTCGCTCCTCATTCGCCAATATGCATAAAATATTACAAGATTTTTATAATAATTTTTTTTTCAGGTTAACACCCGATATATAAGAAATAATTTGTTGATTTGCAAGACCTTATGTAAATTTGTGGACCAGAATGAAGTTCCTTTGTATAGAGGCTAATAGAAACACGAGAAAAATACGAGAAACGCTAATGGAAACTTGGTAACGTTCTATACAGTCTTAACAATACTATTTCTAATGTGTGTAAAACTACTTTATATTTTTTATTTACAAATTGATTCAATACTGTCAATATTTTGTAAGTAGGGTTCCAGTACATCATCCTTTCCCCCAAGCATATAATCATTTCTGCATATCGAGGGTCGAACATTGACACTTCGTAATTACGAAAAGAAAAATTTTTACAATAGACAGATAAAACTGATTACTTGATTTTCATTACACTGCATAAATAACATGAAAATATTTATGAGTATAATTAAAATGAAGCTATTAAATGGTTAGATATTTAATATGTTACAGGTTTCATGTAATTTTAAAATAAATAAAAATATGCAATACAATGTGTCAATGTTCATTTATTCCCATTATATAGCAGATACGAGGTAACAATTTCAGTGCTGCACTTAAAATTTTCCTATTTGTTTTATTATACTGTGCCAAGAAATATATTATTGCTATGATTACCATGTACCTATACTTAATAGGTACAATTTATTTACAAAAAAAAGTATTATCGGGATAAAAAAATACAATTTAATAGAAGGAAACACTGCAATTTTTATCAACAATACATGGATTATAATTTATATTACTTAAAGCTATCTACCTTGCTTAATAGGTTTATAATACCATAAAATTAAATACATTTAAGCATCCTTTGTAAAAACCTAGTATGTGGCAGAGAACCACAGCAAGTATGGCAGTCTATTGAAATTACATGTTTCAACTGCTGGAGGTGATTCCACTTCTATTTCTTGATACACAATGGACCTTTAAAATTTTTAGGCGATGACAATGGTGACATCAAAGTTACTTTCTTGGGTCTCTTGCTAAGATCTATAAATGGTGCATCAAAATCAAGCTTGGCTTGGATGATGTCATCTGATGTGTACTTCAGTTCCTCGATATTAAGCTCATGTAGTTTGTTCCCTGGTCGAATTGATTCATACTTAATGCCGAGGTCTTGAGAGCCGATGAGGGTGAAGCGATATGAGTGTGGAGCAGCGCCGGAATGAAGGGGCGGAGGAAACGGGAGATCCCGAGAAAACCCGTCGACCAGCGGCATTGTCCGGCACAATTCCTACACGCGAAAATAGCAATCACAAAGTCCCATGTTTTTTTTTTAAATCAACTACACTATTGTAGCCTACTCTATTAGAATACTTACTAATACCATTCAATATTATTATTGTAAATTAATCGGCTTTTTAAATTACGTCCCGTCTTTCCTCAATCTGGTTACTGTATCACATACAGGTTGTACAATGGGAGGATATGATGTATCGACTTTCAAATATGTTTGTCATTGAGATACCTACGAGTTAGCTATAGCGTGCTTTGGAGAAGAAGAAAATCGAACTTCTGAGTGATTTTTTGACAGAAAACAGGTTATTTTTTTCTGTATATTTTAACATAAAAATAGATTTTTTTAAATGTCAGTTACGAGGTGCCAATAATTGTCCCTCGATATATACCTATTGAAATTATTAAAACCTTCAAATTAGATTAGAACAGAACTTGGAAAATATAACATCGCTCCATTTTACCATGTAACCTTTCTTTATGAAATTAGGGAACAAAGAAGAAATTTTAAGAAATTACAAACTTACAAAATAAACTCATTCAAGACGATGAGCGGAGGACGTTAGAAAGCAATAGTGTAATTTTCCGATACTAACCAGTTTAACCCAGTTACAATGTAACTGGGCCCAGTGGTATTTAAACTATTGGCACTTTGGTCAAGTCCAGCACGTTGGAAATCCGACATACAATAAAAACAGGTTCGTTATTCGGATGTAACAATGTCGTTTTTGAAAATATTTGGCTTGTGTGCGCAAATTTCTTGAACTGCGGATACTTAATAAAACGTTAGTAACAGATGAAAGAAGTGGACGTGGTGTTATGGTATTTTATCAATTTTATCTTCAAAATTACTTACAAGGAAGATGTGAGTTAACGTCTTTAATCTATTTCAAGTATTTTCTAAACTTTAAAAAATACCCTGCAGTAAATATTAAAATTATGTTTTTACTTCCCCAAAACATGTAGTCGCACTGAAGTACGAACACGTGTTATTAAGTCAACAAAATTAAAACACGCTATAAGAATAATCGATTAAATTAAGTTTGAGAACTGTGTTAAAATATTTAAACCTTTACAATCTTGTAAAACAATTTACAGTTCTTCACGGTAAAATGAGCACTTTTAAAAGTCTGCTTACGATCTACTTATATTCACGTTGTGTAGACTTTCGTAATATGTAAAATTACACTGGCATGCGCCATTATCACTTTATTCAAGCGTAAGTCAAGTGAGACTTTAAAATTATTACAAAAGTAAGTATTTTACAAATATGCTCATTTTTACATTCCGGTGCATTAAAAAAATACAGAAAGCGAAATAAATAACTTAAGTTATTACAAATGGTTACCTAACACTTTTTATTCGACGCCAAGATACAGAACTACTTCCCCTTCATTGTTACCAACTTTACTGGGCGCATGTCATTTGGTGTACCCATTAAAATTAATGCAAATAGGTTGATTTCAAAAGTGCTCACTTTATCGTGAACAGCCTTTACCTGTATAAGTTTTGCTTCTGCGTTATAGCCGCATTAAGGCCCTTAAACAATTGAAAACTTTAACATTTGACTTTACGTTTGCTTTCCGACATGTTGTTTCTTATGGAGCTTTACACAATGGAAATGTAAAAGGTAAAGTCAAGCACTCTTGACTTTACGATTTGGAAAAGTTGAAATTTAAAGTCAAAGTCAAGCAGCTATTTTGCCGAGAATCTAAGGAAGTTATGTGGAAAGTGAATTATTTTATTGTAGGGCGATTTTAATCTCGGTATATTAAACAAAGTTCGTCTTAAATTAAATAAATGGCATGGAAATATAATTTGAAAAGGAAATATATGAATTTACGTATTTTAATAAAGAAAACAAATGAGTTTTTTTTTGTTTTGAAATAAACTTTTAATGTAAATTTTAAGTCTATTTTTAAAAAAGGTACGTAAAATGCATTCCTTGATAGTATAATTATTTACATAACAAGATACACATTTTTTCGAAGCTCGCAGAACCGATTTTCACTTGTCTGAACTCTGACTTTACAATATCGTATTGTGTATTGGTGGTTTCGTCAGAGGAAAGGAAACGTAAAGTCAAATACTAAAGTTTTCTATTGTGTAAGAAGCTTTAGAGTTGTTCTTCGTAGGAAACTGCAGTCTACTGTTTCTGTTCTACTCTGAAGATGGTGACCGAGATGTCACCCGGAAACTCCGGGAGGATCGACAGTGAGGCGGAAGCCAATAATCTGAAGTCGACGGCCGCGAGAGACTGCGAACTTGACCAGTTCACCTGAGGCCATAGGCAATATCCTGCCAGGCAGCAGTTCCAAACATCACATGCAAGATTACGCGAAACTGCAGGCTAGCAAGACGAGAGGTGCCGCAGTGGCACGAACAGGAAATAAAAGTACCAGTTCCCTAACGTACCTACACGTGATGGCTTTGTAAAGGCCGTGCCGAGAGTTACGAACAACCCACCATTTCCATATACTCGCCTGCGATACCTGGGTAAATGCACGACATTACGCTGCCAACGTGAAGGATTTATCATTTACGATGCCAGGGAACCACCTACAGCAGGAAGTAATACACACCAAAGAAAATTTCACCTCCTCTCCGAGTAAATCACTTAAGTGAATGTAACAGAATATATTATACACCGACACGCGAACCTGTTGCTTTTCGCAAGATATACGACAAACGGAAAGGAAGTTTGCATCTAAGAAAGGCACCAGGGAAACTACCAGAAAATAAAAATGCCCTTTATGCGAGAGCAGATTGACAAGCGCGGTCCCCTGTAGTGCTATTCGAGATGTAGGTGTAACGTAAGTTGATACTGTGAGCGCCATCTCCTCTCTGGATGCCTGCCTTTGGGCGTGCTGCAGGTTACCACCTGGAGGGAGACACTAGATAGGGCTTACAATCGCGTTATTTGAAGTTAGTGCCTGTGGAAATACCAACATAGACATTTTACCACTAGAATTAATGATTTTATGGAACAGATCGGTTTTGAGTCAAAGCTATGAGTGTTTCGTATATCAAACCTACTGATCTAACCTACATATATTTCAGGTGCTGATTTAATAACTTACTAAAACGATTAGACATATTCAATCAGTTTTTGCACTGCTTGTGCCAGATGTATTATATTCTGTTGGTCACATTTGGAGGTGACGTAAATATTTAAAAAAAAAGAGCTAACACACACAGCACAGGTATATATTTAATTATTGCCGAAAACAGCATTCGGCAACTAAATGGTGTTAGCCAAGTAGGTTCTAATACAGCAATTTTAAAACTTCGTTCTAAAACCTCTCAAAAATAATGCGAGCTGTAGACATACTGTGAAATGCTACCCGGCAATAGCCTTCTTTTTGTAAATAAGCTATTTTACTAAACACTGAACACAACGTGATTATTAACTACTTCAATGAAGCGTGTTTATCACAAAATAATAATTTAAAAATTATTATTATTGATTTATTATAGTAGGCGAATATTTTTCGTAATGCGTGTCTGCTGTTGGTATTAATCCAGGCATCTACCATCCACCCACCATCCCTGAGAAATACTTCGAAATAAGAAGATCGTTACAACATGGAAGTGTCCGTAGAAAGCGGGACCCTAACCCTTCCAGCCCCACATTAGTTTTTGGTTTGATGCGTTGCAATCAAGTGATATTTTGGTTGGTTCTCTACATTTCCTCACTCAACTCTTACTTCGTTCACGCAACCAATGAAATATGTGCATGACGCTTAAGAGTGGGATGGACCCCCGTGGGAACTCCACGTCCAGGGTCAAGAAGGGAGGGAGCGATACGGGCGACACACGTATTTCTAGTGCCTCGTCGCTCTTACGCGCAAGGCGTGCAGTGTTTCAGGTGTAACGCTGTACTGTGCAAATTAGATGTGTAACAGTGGGACTTTATTACACGCGATGAAAGACCACAGATTAAACTACGACCGTATTTTTGTACTTGTCTTACCGCTTAAGGGAACTGCATAGGCCAGTTTTAAAAATGCTATATTTGACTATTTTCACGATTTTTTTCTCCAAGAATATACTTAACATGACAAAAGTAAAAAAAAAATGGAGGCATGCATATATATATTTTTTAAAAATATTTTCTGATAAAAAGTCGTATTTGCAGAACATTATATGCAGAAATACGCGTATTCGCGCAAACAAATATGTCACAAAAAATGCGGGGGTCCGTCCCACTGCAAAAACCAACGAGAGCTGCAGAAAGGTTCACAAATCGCGTAACCCACGTGTGAGAAACAGGTTACACCGAGAACAGTGACCGAAGACGTGCACAGCACTTACCAAGTATTTCTTTCTTCTGCAACAAGTCCACTGCAGAGAATACAATGCTCGAACCTATCTCGGACAGCATCGTATACAACTACATCAATCCGAAATGGCCTTCCAGCCAAGATGTGTCTTAAGGGCAATCGTAAGGTATTACTGTGAGCGAGTTCTTCGAAATATAAAATCAATAAATGAATTTGAACTTCTTAGTACAGAATGGGGCATAAACGTCTCCCACATATCGAGAGGTCACTCTGTGGGCTGTAGTGGTGGTGGTGAGGTGAGGTAGGTCAGGCTCTACCGTTTCCTGTGCCCATCATATGAGTTGTACTGGTGAACTTCGCGGCTTTGTTGTTCAAGCGTATTACGAGAACAACATCGTTGTGCGATATAGTCCATTCGCGGTTTCTTCACACTTTTTTAATCTAACCGTTGAAAAATCACCTAACCTATGACGTGTTTGGTTATTCCCTGAATATGCCATGTATCACTAGCCTCTTATACTTGTGTTAAAGTAAAAATACCGTATTTTTGGTTAATTTTTTCTTTTACTTATATTATATCTATAAATTATAATATTCCATCTATAGTTAGTATGAATAGAAACAGTGAGAAAGCAGGTGTGTTGGTAATCCCTATTAGGAAAATTTTCTTATGCAAAATATTAATTAAACTGAGTGCAGATGAATACGGTGCATTGCCACTTTGATGTAATTTTCTAGACTCAGTTAAGCTTTGTTTGCATGAGGCGCAGGAATATACTGAAAGTAGAACTTAAGCAGGGCTTCAGAAATATTTGGAAGTAACTGTGAATGTACACTATCTACCAAAAAGTAATTGGACACCCGTGAAGATAGGTAATTCAGTACGTCAGTAAACTTGTGTTTCACGGCCTTCGGCGTAGAACCGCTGGTGTTTGTCCGCGGTAACACGAACACAGAGATTGTATCATTCTGGATAATTAAATGCTCCCAACATTGTGGCGTTTTTAGGGAATGGACCCGTGTCACTTCCAGGATGACAATGCCAGGTGCCATATTTTACGGACTACTATGCAGTGGTACGCCGACAAACAATGTTCGCCGATTGGACTGGCCCGCCCAGAGCCCCGACCTCAACCCTTATAGAACATCTTTGGGACGAATTGGATCGCCGGGTGATGGCTCGTCAGGAGCGGCCAAAATCCATTGCTCAACTCATGGAATGGTTGCAAGAGGAATGGCGACGAATTCCCGTGGATGTCTTGCCAACACTCGTAGAGAGCATGCCAGACAGGGTGGCTGTTATTATAGCCGCAAGAGGTAGCCCTACGAGATTCTAACGGGGCGACAACCACCGAGCAAACATCGTGGACAGGTGCCCAATTACTTTTTGGTAGATAGTGTACTATAAATCGCTAATTATTCCGTGTAGGAGACGGTGCTTAGCGTCCCGGAAAAAAATCGTGAAAATACAATAAAACAATGTCAAAAGCCCCGTTTCGTAAAATATACGTAGTGTACTTTACTTTATCTCCGGTGCACAGATAATATGTGAAAGCACATACGTACGCTATTGTATAAATAACCATTCCAAATCAAGTGGTACGGTTCTGCGACGTCAACCATTACCATCCTCAATCTTACGTCAGCGGTGTCCGAGGAAGCAGGAAGGAATAAGTCTAAAAATACTGTCGCGTTCGGATATTCTCGTAGCCGCCTTAATTTTATAAGAGGCTGCCAGTATTTTTACCTCCGCGGAGGGCAAATGCCGACAGGACAGGGCGATGAATTTTCAGGGAGGCCGCGCCCCCTCCTGCGTGCACGCGTGCGGCAGCTAATCGATATGTATCGCACGCGCGCGCGCGCGCGTGCGCACTGGTCGATAGGCGGAATTGTATACGACACCAGTGCACGCCAAAGAGGTGGAGGAGGGAGAGAAAGAATATTCACTCTGTTGTGGCACACCACTGACTGTATCACCCCTCATACAGAAATTATTTGTTTTGTAGTATCATAACAGAAGAGTCGGAGTTATCGCTGAAAAAGTTTCATTATAGAAGCATTACATTGCATGGTTCCGTGAAAAAATTTTGTAGCTCATGGTTAATAGGTGTTACCTGGTTGTCATTAAAAGGTGAGACCGAATTAGTACATAACATTTCTTTATTAAGTTATTTGTTGTTGAAATATACGTTAGCAGTTCATATGTTCGTGATGATGGGTAAGTTAATTAGTTAAACTTTTACTGTCGCATTTTTCAATAAGTCCTCCTTAATTTTAATAAGAGAAATAAATAAATAAATAAAAAACAATCTGGCAGATGATGCAGGCTCATAAACAAAGGGGCGGCAAAGAAAAGGATCGCCAGGAGAACTTCTGGAACGATCACTAAACTGGGATTGACGCAAACAAGGACAAAAACTGGATGATAGACGAGTGAGAAAGAAAGTCTGGACGATGACTCAGGGTGTAAGAACCAACCCCCACAATGATCTAACAAGAATAGAGAAGAACGATCACTCTCACAGAAAGCAGGGAGAGGAGGAGGAGGAGGAGGAGGAGCGAGAGAGAGAAGGGGGCGGGTTTTTTCGGGGATATCCCGTTCCTCCGGCCTTTAATTCCGGTGCTGCTCCATACTCACTTCACTTCACCCTCATCAGCTCTCAAGTTTCACGATGTTAAGATCCGCCCAAATCTCCTCATCTCACTCACTCACTCACTCACTCACCTCACTCACTCACTCGCTTCACTTCGATTGTCTAACTCACTGGTGTATTCACAGCAGAGTACGATGTCTTCGCATCGTTTTCCTTGAACATTGGTCAGAGCTTGCTACGATCGCAGTCACTGCTTGTTGTTCAAAGTCGACTGGTTGTGTAAGTACATCACAACAAGTTTTGTTCTATGTTGCGTTATGACTGGTTACTACGAAGTAAACGAACGGTAACATTGAAATGACTGAAATTGGCTGGATTTTCTGCATTCGTTGAAATAAGTAAAAAGCCAGGTCGACGGGCAATATTCGTTATACTATTATAGTCAAAATAAGGTTGGTTAAATTAAAATTAAAATACCCACCCTTAATAATGTTGACAGCGATTATAAATAATTAAGAAAGCGTGTTTTTGAGGATAGGATTTCCTTTTGCTCGCACTCAGCTGCAGACGTCAAGTCATGCGAACACGTTCTTCTGTAACCATTTGATTGAAGGTGTTCCAATATGGCTGCTGTCACGTATTCACGCTGAAAAGTCTAACCATCCATGTAACCTGGCTTTCATAAAAATATTAACCTACGTCATAACTCAGTACGCTTACCACTTGTAAGTAGACATTAAAAAAAAAATCACACCTACCGGAATGTACTGTCGTAAAGTATGGCTTAAATCAACTTACACTATGGAAGATCTTCCTAAGAGTTTTTGCTCTATGGGCGATTTTTATAGGCTGTTCACGGTAAAATGAGCACTTTTGAAAGCCCTGCTTGAGATCTACTTAAATGTACATTGTGTATTCTTCCGCCTTATGTAAAATTAACATTGCCGTGGACCTCATTACTGTAGTCATGCGTCGGTCAAGTGAAACTGTGAAGTTATTAGAAAAGTAAATATTTTACACATCTGGTTATTTTTACACTTCCGATGCATAAAAAAAAAAGCAGAACGCGAAATAAATAATTTAATTTATCACATATGGTTACCTAACACTTTTTATTAGACGTTAAATATGGAACTACTTTCCCCTCCATCGTTAACAACTTTACTGGTCGCGTGTCACACAGTGAGCCCGTTGAAATATATGAAGGTAGAGGGCAGTAACATTTTTCTACGGTCGATTTCAAAAGTGCTCACTTTATGGTGAACAGCCTTTAAGAGATAAAGCGCCTAGGCACGTTGTACGGAGCTGGTGACTACGAGATTCGTTTCTTGGACGTGGCTGCAGGTATCGTCCGTCACAGTTTCAGGTAGGTAGGTAGGTACGTAGGTGGTTAGGGAGCTGCGGACTTAACGTCTAGTCGACAGCGAGGTCATTATAGAGACGGAGCAAGTTGCTCGGAGAAACAGGGACAGGGAAGTGAATCGACCACGGCCTGTCCCCAGCATTCGCCCCGCCTGGAGTGATTTCGAAAAACCATGGAAAACAGAGATCAGGATGGCCGGAACACGGATACGAACCGGCTTCCTCCCGAATGCGAGTCCAAAGGTGCTACCTCGCTTGCTTAACAGTTTAAGAAATGGAGGTCAATGGAAAGTTAAACGTTGACATTAGGGACAGTCGAAAAGTGTTTTACAGCGAGAACTTGAGATTAAACGAAAAATATCCTTCAGGCACATGGTCGGTAATTTTTAAGTCTGAGGAGATACGAGCGTGTTTACAATTCTGAAATGTTACGAATAAATTTTAACTGGCAATGATAAACTGGGTTTGAATATTATTAGTTGTTTATAATGCGAATATTCAAATATAGATTTTTTTTTAAATAACGTATACAACAGCACATGATAGAAAATAGCTTACTATTAATATAATAAATTTGATAAATACTGAATTTATAGTACTGGTAACGTGACTACAGAACTGGAACACGTGGAAAACAAATAAGTTGCAAGACGAACGTAAACAGTTCTGAGAAGTTTCATAAGTAAAATCTTCCAAATGATCAGTCAACTAACATAGCATAGGAGAGTTACGAATTTATAGAAGTTAATTAGAACATTAATTCGATGAAAAGGATGATTAGAAACTTTTTAAAACCAGTGAAGTTTTTCATCCTGATGGATTCAGTCACAAGCACGTCTTGCATTAAGAAGCATACAAGTTCCTCTTGAATAACACAAAAGAAAAATTATAATCAACTATTACATAATGATTTTATGGTTGCACTGCAATCATATACTGTTATGGCTTCTACCGATTTTAATTAAAACATACTCGGATTAATAAATTACTTTATCAACATCCTACCACAATCGTAACTTGTTAGGTACTACCACTATCTAACCCTAGATATACCACTGCAGCTGTCTTAAGCCTAGTACATACGGGCATCTTTCTTGTACAAGAAAGTGAGCACGTTCTTGTACACCCGGACTTGCGTCGTGTGAACGGCTGCCGAGTATGCTAGTTGCTAGCACACAAGAGCTGGTATACTAGCTAGTGCCATATAGGGACGAGACTATTTTTCACCATCTTTCTCGTACAGGTCGAATGTAAACAAAAGATATATTTTGTTGATGCTGACAATAAGCAGATATGTTAATGTTCTTCATAAGATTAAATATTTAATAATCCCACTATCGTAAGTAATTTTATGTATGAATTTCGAAAGAAAAAAAAAAGAGAGGTTTGTCTTTTTTTCTGTGAGTGATTTTACATTTTCTACATTTGTATATATTTAGTGCTTTAAATATGTCTGATTGGACTAAATCTTTTATTCTTTTTTATAGTAGGTGCTATTGATAATGCACAAATTACCCCCACAACCGCAATAACTGCTTCCAAATCATACATAGTTGAATCAACCATCCACTTCCATACTCACCAGCTAGTGTCGTGTGTATGGATCACACAATTCCGTGCATACTAGCTAGTAGGCACTTTAGTGTTCAATTTCTTGTTCACCTTTATTTTCACTTTCTTGTACAAGAAATATGTCCATGTGTACTAGGCTTAACACAAAGTTTCAAACAACTGAGTTGGTGTTTGCGAAGTTTCCAGACTGGAATCCTTTATTCAGAATGTCCGCTGCACAGGTTTGCACAATATTTCAGATTAGTAGCATTTGTAACTTCCACAGATTTGCGATGTTGCGAAACTTTCTCTGATCAAACAAGCCATATACTAAAAACAGATACAAAAACGAAACCAGAAAAAAAATAATTGCATGTGACAGCGGGAAAAATCCTACAATGCAAATAAAAATTGAAAATAAGGTATAAACTGAATAAATACTGAAAAGAAAAACTTAAAAAGAGATATTATAATGAACTTGATAAAAGGAGTATTAAATAAATAAACAAATACAGACCCACAAAAACACAATACATAGGCCATGTATGTGCGTATGTGTACGTATGAATGCACGTACGTGTGTATATTTACATAGACATAGGTGCTATTAGATGCCATTCATGCCTTCATTACGAACTTTCAAATAAACACAAGTATTTTACTCTTAATGTTAATGCGTTGGAGTCTAATATATAAAAAAAAAGTGTTTTGTGTTGTTAAACATAGGCCAACATGTTTGCCATTACTTTCTGCAATAAATTGAACTTAGCTGGTTCTCACAATAATGGGAAAACTTCA
The DNA here is from genome assembly GCA_029891345.1 of Dryococelus australis. Taxonomy (NCBI): domain Eukaryota; kingdom Metazoa; phylum Arthropoda; class Insecta; order Phasmatodea; family Phasmatidae; genus Dryococelus; species Dryococelus australis. The sequence goes on along the minus strand of CM057004.1, from coordinate 71,417,877 downwards.
CAAAATATCTGAAAAAGAACTCCACTAACAAATATCGTAAACGGGCCATTACGCGAAAATATGCGAGATGGAAATTCCGGCACAAAATATTCCGTGAATTGCACCAGGCAGTTCCAATAATCTGCTTTGAAATTGAATCCCACCTACCTGTTCCCACTCGCTTCCAAACTCATCAGACCGCGCGACGCGTGGAATGCAGTCGAGGAGACGAGGCAGCAATTAGGGGGCGATAAGTAATTACATCTGTGCGTAAGTGCACGGCTTTGATCAAGTTTGAACACGCATCGCGTGTGTACATTGGCGCGCGAGTGAGCGAGAGAGAGAGAGAGAGAGAGAGAGAGAGAGAGAGAGAGAGAGAGAGAGAGAGAGAGAGAGAGAGAGATAGATAGGCTACCACAAAGTTTTGTGCTTAAAGGTTATTCTCGGTTCCTTCAAACTTTTTGAATGAAACCTTTTAAAAATCACGCCATACGTAACGTGCGTTTGGTTGTCTCCTAAATGTCTGAAGTATCCCAAGTGTTTGATACAAATTAAAATATTTCGCTTATAATTAATATAAATAAAAATAGGAATAAAACATGTGTTTTGGTAACGCCTAGTAAGTAATAGTTCTTATGCAAAATAATATTACAATGAGTGCGCACGAATGGCGGTGTGTACTCCCTTTTGTTGTAATTTCCTATAGGTTGAAGGTTGTTTGCATGAGGCGGAGGAATATCCTGGAAGTGGAACTTTAGCAAGGCTTCAGAAAAGTTGGAAGTAACTGTGAATGGACTACGGAGGAGAGGGCAGGGTAAAGCGGCCACTCTAAGATATAATTATAAGAAAGTCATCGATTGTAATCGAAACAGAAATAGAGAATCGCCCTCCATGCAATATAGTCTTTGTACAGACAATAAAAAACACAACGCTCTAAGTATTACGAAACATTTTTTTTTTTTGTTGAACTTAAAATTTTTTGGCGAAATGACTACTGCCATGTCGGGTCAAGTGGTTTCTGCTTGCCGCTTTACCCGACTTATCTACAACTTGTAACCAAATACATATATCAAACCGCAACAAGGCGCTGAATTGGCATGCAGTGTTTCCGTCGTTCTGCATGTACCTATGGGGCTTCAAGCGGTGACCCTGTCATTTGAATGGTGGCAATTCTGAAGGAAAGTTCAATGCAGGTCCCTAACTGTAATTGTAATTTTGACCCAAATTACTTACCTTGAAGGAAGTAGCGGAAGTTTGTAATTACCGTTTGATACATCGGCTCATGCAAATGAAACTGTTTGGAGATACGTTATAATACTCTTTTAACATATTCCTGATACTAAAGAAATCATTCACGTGCGGTATAAAACTTTTTATGTAATTATTGTTTCAAAATAAGTGACATACGTGCTGAGGTATTAACTCTAGGATCGTAAGTTCGGAATCGTCTTTAAGCTTTCAGAATTGCAACACATCGCAAAAATATAACACAACACACCATCAAAGTTTCTTCAAGTTTATTCTAGTTTTGAAATTTATACTGACTTCAATTGCATGAGAAACACCACGAATATTCCATGGAATTTCAAGACTCTCTGAGACAAGAAACCAGTGGAAACACAGCAGACGATAAGGTCACTTCACTCAGACCACGTATAAAATGTTATATTTATTACCTATGTTATTGAATACTTCATTTCAGAAGTTGCATACAAACATTAAATATCACGTCGGACGTAAACCGCGCGGATAGGGAAAAACAATAATACACCAGCTAACTTGAACGTGTCGTCAGCCAGGTGATGATATGAAACCGTTAGCAACATAGTGTTACAATCACGTCAGTTTTTTTTTCTTACAAAAAATTACATCAAAGGGACAACGCACCGCATTCGTGCGCACTCAGTGTAATAATATTTTGCATGGGAACTATTTCGTACCAGGTACTAACAACACGTATATCGTCTCCCTGTTTCATTCGTATTAATTATAAATTAAAAAGAACTATTATTTATAGATAAAGTATAAGTAAGAGTTAAGTTTAACAACGAACGAGTCACTTGTATGATAACACGACTCGTACAAAAGGCTTGTGGAACGTGACAACATATTTAGGAAACAATCGATTTCGTCAGGCATGGGTGATTTTTCAAATATTTAGTTTAAAAAGTGTGAAGTAACCGTGAATGTACTTCACGCTTTTCTGAAGCCCTGCTCAATTTCTACTTTTGGTTACCGATTACGTATCCTTCCGCTACACGTAAACATAAACACTGTCAAATGCGCTGTTTACTGTTTACAACCGTTCAAAGAATTTGTCATATTTCACAAACCATTACGTACAAATGTTCACAATTTAGGCCCATAGCTATATTAAGGTCAGCTTTATGACTTTTTAACAATGTCTTCATTGAAGATAGTTCGTGGTTATTATTTTACATTGTTAACATATTTGTATTACACGAGATAACATTCCATAATAAACGTTAATATTTTGCCGCGACTGTGTTTAACCCGTTACGACTGCGGGGGAAAGAACTGTAGTGTTTAACCTCTTGGTTATTGATGTGTGTTGGGGGTATTCCGTTAACAGAACGGCCTCAGTTGGAACAAATATTAAAACGAAGGAGCTGTCAGCCAAAGACAGTAAATTCCAACATTCAACTCGTGTCGCTTATTTTAAAACAGGTTATTTGCTCCTAGGGTGACTTTTCAAAGGTTAGTTTCGAAACATCCTCGGCAAACAGCGAATGGACTATAATGATGTGTACAACCCGAGCGCTAGATACTGCATGTCATGTGCAGACAAACCCCCCCTTTACCCTGCTCGGCCTCCTGGTGTCCTGCGGCGAATAAACGAGGCCAATTCCGCCCAATGAGGAGCGGGCTGCTGGAATGAGTGCCATCTTCCCCACACGAGTGTCGAGGCTGGAGACAATCCAACAGCTTGTTAACACGCCCATCAATCTCTCGGCGCACTTTTCGCTGCACTCCTAGACTAGACGTGGCCAAAGCGTGTGTGCGCTCCAGGAACTCGCTTGCCCGCTCGTTCAGGCATGAAAGCCCTATAAACGCGTCCACTCCAGGTATACGATATTCACGGCAAAGTGAGCACTTTTGAAAGCCCTCTCATTTGGAATAAAAGTAATAAATATATTTTATTTTAGTCTTAGACGTTATCTTCAGAGTGTGGTAAAATATATTACTGTGTTATTACTTACATGACAATATTTATTTTAAAAAAGAGGATACAAAATGACCGAAACGAAAATAACTAGGCCTCAAAAGTGCTCACTTTACCGTGAACGCATATAAAGTATTTATTATACTACTCAGTGGGAATGAAAAGATTTCTTATGGCAGAGTTTGGAGTAGGGAAAAATGCCGCCGCTAGGTGCACCAGTGTTGCAAAAGGTAACTTTAAATTAAAATTTTAATCTACGTGAATGATAAAAGAAACATATTTTACTTAGTTACGAAGTTATTTTATGTGTGATTATGATTATTGCAATTTTCCTGTTTTTTTAACGTAGGAGAATAGAGAAAATCTGGTACACACGCGACACTAACGCTTACTACTGGCGTAAATTTTTGAGCGCCAAACTTTTAACACTGATCTTGGAAGTGATCTTACCTCAAACTATTGGAGGCACTGAAGCAAGAGACATAGGAAATTATGGTTGTGGTGTAGAGTCCATTCACGGCTACTCACAACTTTTATGAAGCCCGGCTAAACATTCTACTCCAGGATATTCCTTCGCCTCATGCACTACCAGCCTATTTCGCATGAGAATTATTTCTTGCTACGCATTTCCAACACACCTATTTTATCTCTGTTTGTATCCATAACACAGCCTGCAAAATATTGGGTCGTTAAAATTTTTTCAAAATGTTGCTGTCCTAACATGTTTTTTGGGATGATGAATCCGAATCTAACTTCAGTTTTTCTCTATCACTACCAATTTTTTGCAATTCTTCTTTGTACTATAAGCCTATTTACTGTTGTTATTAACTTATTCAGGGGTATATTACTGACCATAACATTTTCGTAAATCAATATATATTATCAAAATGCTTATACTTACAGATTAATTTTTTTTCGATAGCTTTATAGTCCCTTTTTGTCTTGGACATGAAGCAGTAGGTTTAGCTTGTACATAGTGCTCAGACTGTCATGGAGAAGAGAAGCACATTTTATTTACAATACAATGGTCCTGGTAATGCCATGTATTCGAGATACTTTTTTCTTATCCAAAGTAAAAAGATATGAAGTAAAGGGTGAGACAAAGAGTCTCATGATTGAAAATTCTCGCCACTCCAGTTTAACCGTCAACTCTTTTGCCCGTTACGATTTTTGCCTGTTTGGTGAGGGGAAAAAAAAGTGTTGCTGCACTGGCATTTCCCGATGCATAGACATGCGACGACTTGGCCTCGCGCACTCGTGTAGGACTGAAAATGGCCGGCGCTCTGATTGTATGTTTACTGACCTCCCCGTTTGGGGCGATGGGAGCGCTGGACGGCCTGCAGTTGTGAGCAACAGCAGTAAAGAGATCGCTACTGTGCCGGAAACTGTGTGATCACCACAAGATTATATACTTGTAAAGACTAGTCTTGAGTGGTATTTTTGATAAAGGAGGCGCTAGTTTCGCAGGAAATTATATTTGATTGGAGGACAGATTAAGCCAATAAGAAATTTGGTGGGGTAGTTTACCCCTGTTAAATTTTGACTATAAATAGTCCCTCCAGCGGGCTGATCGGGCAGAGAGACCTGGCCGTGGGGGTGACCAGTCAGCACTGCAGATAACGAGACATGTAACTTTAGGGCCATAAGGCCAGATTATGTAGAAAATGGGTGTTGTAACCCTGTAAATTTGGTATTTTGAAACTCCTGGTGACATCTAAGTTATTTAAGGACACAAAAAAATTACCCATGTAAAATCCAAGATAAAATTTTGCTATCTCAAAATTAAAATGGTCCTGTATCAAGGAAAAGAAATTAAGCAAAAACATGATGTTAATCATTAATGTTTAAAGTTTCTAGTAAATGAAGTTGAAAACATTTACTCATTTATGTAGTATTTTGCTGAAAATGTAATATATGTACAACTATTTTGTAAAATATTTGATTAACTTCTTAATCATTTCTCAATTTCTTTAAGCTTTTGTGCAATTACAGTGCATAAAGATCCCCTTGTCAGTATTAAATATTGAGCTGAAGTTTTTTATAAGGGAAGTTATTCCCAGTTGAAATAACATACAATGTTAATACCCAAAATAATTTTTGACTGCTTTTGTGGGTTTGTTTTAAAAACCTACAAAATATTCAGGTATTGTGTTTGTAGGCATTTTATACTCTCATTTTCAGCCTGTTATAAGATTATCAAATGTTGAAAATTTTATATAGAGCTTTCGTATGTATTGTATGGCAGGAATTTTCTCTTTGGGTTTGAAATGTAGGTTTTTTGTATATGACGTTTGTAGAACCATGTGATGAAATGTTTCAATAGAGAATTTTTCTGAACTCATGTGTGTTTACCTGGTAGTTAGTTTGTTTCACCTTTTTAAGCTCTTAGTCCTTAGAGAATATTTATATGTCTGTTGGTTATCAATTTGGTCGTTGATGTGTCTTTGCAAAAAGACACATCAACGAGGGAGAAAAGAGGGAAACATGTTATTAATAGTTTGTCTTTCGAAAGGAAACAAGGTTTGCTCCCCCCCCCCCACCCCCCCACCCCGGTAGTGATAGCCGATAAGATGAAAGTATGGACTCTACTGGATTCGGGAGCCTCCTGTTCTCTTATTAGCCAGTCTTTTTGCAATTATTTGTTACATCATCTACATAAAGGATTAGTTCGCATTTGTCGGCAGGAGACAGTAGGATTTTCTTTAACCATTCTGCGCACTCAGCTTGTCACTTAAGGGCAAGCTTGCACTTTGTATTTAACATCTTCAATTTATCTTTCATTGAACTTTTGATTTGAATTTGGTGAATTCATATGAGTTGTGGAAGTGGTGCTTTAAGAAAGGGTACATATCTTGTCCAGTTAGTGTTATTTTCTGTGGTACTTAGTAATTTATATTTTTCCACCATGGCAACAGGTTGGGTTCAGTCCCTCAGTAAATCAGTTCTGTCCCAGTTACTCAAGGAAGCTGGTGAAGACGTTTTAGATGCGGATGGTATCTCGGAACTTCGGATGAACGTACGTGCTTTAATTCGTAAAGGAGATGGGGAAACCGGTGCTGAAGGAGCCGGAGCCTCGGGTAAGTCCTTTCCTTTTCTCAAGTCTTTTATAAAATTTACCCCTGGTCTGTTGGCTAGAGTACCTGAACTTAGGAATTTACAACTAGAGCATGTTGTTGCATTTTTTGTGAGCTTGAATCTAGTACTTACTTTTAACTTCTGTTCACAAGTGATATTTGCCGGCACTATTTTTAAAGTGCCTGAAAATTGGGACATTTCTCGCTTGTACTCTACAGTATTTCAAACTATTGCCAGTGAGATTGCCCTCGCATAGTTTAAACTTAATCTTTTAGAGAAACGCCAGTTACCTAACCAGTCCATGAAGGCATTTATATCCGAAATTTTAGGGATTGTAAATGTGGTAGGATTGCCCTGCCCGGAGGACTATTTTACACAGTTAATGTTTTGGATCTTATTGCCACATAACAGAAGATTTTTTAATTTTGTCACCCGTCCTACTTCTTTGAGTCAGTTGTTTATTTTAGTATCTAATGTAGAAAAACACTGCAGGATTGTGCCGGGGTTTCGCCCTCTCATGTGCCGAAAGAAAACAAAAAGGAGGTTAGAAAAACTGAAACTCGGGCATGCTTCATATGAGGATATCAACATCATCTTGCCAAAATATTGTTTTACAGGAAATATGCAAATACTGTGGCTAGGGATAAGGTTTATAGTTCAGGAGATCAGGTTTCCAGTAGAAGTGTTAGTAGGGGTACTTGGTCACAAACATATGGGATGGCTGATAAGATAAAATCTTTTGAGAAGAGATTGAAAGATATGAATTGTTATTGCTATAAGGAGAAGGGCCATCTTATATCTCGGTGTCCTCAAAGGGAGAAAGGACGGAAACATGTTATTAACAGTTTATCTTTCGAAAGGAAACATGGTTTTCTCCCCCCCTCCCCCGGTAGTGATAGCCGATAAGATCAAAGTGGGGACTCTACTGGATTCGGGAGCAACCTGTTCTCTTATTGGCCAGTCTTTTTGCAATTATTTGTTACATCATATACATAAAGGATTAGTTCGTATTTGTCGGCAGGAGACAGTAGGATTTTCTTTAACCAATGGAGGAGTAATAGATTCCCAGTGTGTGGTGACTTTCAAAATAAAAATTGACAATTTTTCATGGAAGGTAAATTTTTGTGTATTGTCCAGACTTACTCATGATATTTTGTTAGGGGTAGATTTTCTTGGCAAAACCCGAGCATGTTTAAATGTTCATAACCATGAGTTAATTTTTGAATTTAGGAAAGAGCGTCCTGTTAAGATCTCGACCAAATCTTTTTTTTTTCGTATAAATGTAGTGTCAGACGTAGTAGATGAAAAACAAGGTAAGGTAGAAGAGCTCTGTAATGAATTTCCTGAAGTTGTAACTGAAAAGCTTGGTCATTATACTTAACAGCCCATTGTTCTGAAGATGAGAGATAGGGATCCTGTATCCTCAGTTCCTTGCAGGGTGGCACCTCCGAAATTTAAAATGTTCAAAAATTTAGTATCTGGGTTACAAGTTCGGAATATAGTTGAATCTTCCACTAGTATGTATTCGAATCCTGCCTTTTTGTTGCCCAGAAAGACACCTAGTAAATTCAGAGTTATTTGTGACTACCGTAAACTGAATAACAGAATTTTTGTAGATCCGTATCCACTTACTACTATTGAATCTGTTTTCCAACATGTCGGGCAAGTGCAGTACTTCTCTATTTTTGACTTAAATTTCGTGTTTCTGCAATGCGATTTGCACCCAGATTCCCGTGAAATACTAGTCTTTGTAACTCCATGGGGCCAGTTTCAGTGGACCAGACTTTCCATGGGAGTAAATTGTAGGCCGCAGATCATGTCACGTGTGTTGTTGCAGGTTCTTGGTAAATATCAATATGACTTTTTATTCACATATATCGATGATGTGTGTATTTATAGTCATACTTTTGAGAATCACCTACACCATCTTAGATTGTTTCTTACTGCACTATAAGAAACAGGATTAACTGTAAATACTGAAAAGGTGTCATGGGCTAATACTTATGTCACGTATTTGGAGATTGTGATAAATAAACGGAAGCTGTTTATGGACCCTGAAAAGATTAGGCAAGTCACAACATTTCCAACCCCTAAAAATCTCAATGGGGTACGACGATTCCTAGGAATGGTGGGATTCTATTCGAAATTCATGAATGAATTTACAAAAGTCGCAGAACCATTGAATGATTTAAAGAGGAAAGATGTTATTGCATGAGGTCCAGACCAGCAACATTCTTTTTGTTTGTTAAAAGAGATATTAGCTACTCCTCTGGTATTGCATCTCTCACAGTTTAGTAAGTATTTTACATTACAGGTGGATGCTAGTTCAAACGCCATAGGGGCTGTGTTGCGTCAGTTCGAAGGAGAGAATTCAGTCCCTGTTGCTTATGCCAGTCGGATGTTGACATCTGCCGAACAGAAATTCTCAGCTTATGAGAAAGAGGTTCTCGTTGCGATCTACGAGATGGGGAAATTCTCGGATTACTTAGAAGCTGCAGAATTAGAACTGCAGACAACCAGGCCCTTGGTTGGTTTTTAACCATAAATAAGCCAATAGGTCGTTTGGCTAGATGACTTGTACGACTTACTAAATTTAAATTTTGTGTGAAGCACATTAAGGGTGTTGAGAATGGGGTTGCAGACTGCCTCTCTCGGATGTTCGATGTAGAGGAGTTTCATGAGGTACCAGCTGAAGATCAATTTAGTAGTTTCATGACAGTTCAAAGTGTTGAGGAACCTAATGCGTTCTCAGCTCCTTTGGTGGAACATAAAGATCAGGAAGTTCAGGTATCTGTTTTGCAGGATTTTACCAAGCCTATTTGACACTCCAGTCCCATCAGGAATCCGATTTGGAGTGCAGGTCAATTAAATCAGATATTGTTGCTGGTAAGCCCGGATCTTTTGAGATTCGTCGGATATGTGGATCCGAAAAATAAAACTTTTAATTTCTATGTTCCCAAGGTATTAAGAGCTCAAATTTCTCATTATTACCGCAACACCTTTTTCGGGGGACACCTAGGGCAAGAGGAAAGTGTTTCAAGGATTCAGGAGATGTTCTAATGGCGTGGTTTGGCCAAGGAAGTAGAGGGATTAGTTAGGTAATGTGAAGCATGCCAACGCTCCAAACCTCGAAACGTGAAAATAGCTAGTCCTTATAGTGCCTCTGTAGCAACTTTTCCCTGGGAGCGAGTTTATTTGGACGTGTTCGGACCTCTTCCGAGAACAGCATTTGGTTTTACATCAGTTCTAGTTGCTATAGATAGTTTTAGTAAGTTCTTGTTTTTGTTTCCTTTAAGATCTATGAAGTCATCTGAAATATAAAATCCTTAGCCAGCGTCTGTTCACCTTGTTTGGTTCTCCAATGTATTTGGTTATGGATAATGCGGCATATTTTGTGTCCTCAGAGATGAAAAATCTAGCATTTGCATGGGGCATCAAGATGGTGCAAACCACCCCATATTATACGAAAGCCAATTTAATTGAGAGGTGTAATCGAAACTTGAAGATTGCCTTGAGAGCTTTCCAAATGGAGACCCATAAAGAATGGGATGGAGTACTGTACCAGCTTAATTTAGCAATTAACAACATAGTAAGTGACACAACAAAAAAGGTTCCATAAGAGATTTTCTTTGGACGCAGGTTGTTTCATCCACTTATAAATTCCTGGGGTTTACATCATACGTGTATTGACTTGGTGAAACGCACACAGGATATTGAAACTATCTGGTCAGAAGCTGCAATTAGTTTTAAAAAAATATCATGTGAGGCTTGCATCTCAGAACAATAAAAATTTGGGAAGTACCTCTTTTAAGGTTGGTGATAGAGTTAGCTTGCAGACACACTACCTTAGTAACAAGGCAGCCCAGTTTAGTGCAAAACTTGCACCCAAATATGTAGGGGCATTTATCATTTGTAGGTTTTTGACTCCCGTTACGGTGTTACTGGAAGAAGAGAATAACCCTAGGAACGTAGTTAAGAGTCATTTGTCTCAACCGAAATTTAATTTGATATGGATGTTTTGGACAAGGTCTGTTCCGTATTCATGTGTTTTAGGTTAAGATAGTGTTTAGGGTACGTTTGTATTATGAAAGTGTTGAAAATATTGTGTATCTTAAAATTATGTTCATTGTTTCTTGTGTCATTTAGGGTCATGTTTTTAGGGTAAAGGTTTTAAATTCTGTACTGACCCCTCACCCCCTCCATCATGTCTCTCTCATTCATTTTCATGCTTATTTTCATTTTTTGTTCATCCTCATTTAGAATTAAGTTTCGAAAATTTAGTGATATCTTATTCAAAATGTTTCCAGCAAACTTTAAAAAGTCTAAAGTTTAATATATCTAAGTTTTCAAGATGCAAGATGTTGCCAGCAAACTTTAAAAAGTCTACAGTTTAATATATCTAAGTTTTCAAGGTAAGGGAATTTTTTTTGGGTTGGGGGTTGGTCCCCTATCGGCTGGGCTCGGTTTCTCTCTGAGAAGGGGAGAGAGAGAGAGTAGCAATTGGAGTGTGTCACTCTTGTTTTGCTGACCTTGTGATCTCATGAAGGATTTTCTATCTGTTTCTGAGTCCTGATGTGGATGAAGAAAAGGTGTTACTCAGGAGACGGATGGTAGGGGTCCATCCGGAACTGGCCATTCCGAATTGATTCCTGGCTGCTCCGATCCTGATATTCAGTTCTTCGTCATCAAAGGAGGGCGTCTGATAGGGGCAGCAGATGAGACAAGACGTCTCATGATTGAAAATTCTGGTCACTCCAATTTAATCGTCAACTCTCCTGCCCGTTACGATTTTTGCCTGTTTGGTGGGCTGATCGCCATCTCAGCTTTGTTCATCAATATTATGCGTTTTTCTACACTTAATACATCCTAATATGACATGTTTATTAATTAATTATACTTGAACACACTATACCTTTTAAAGGAATGATGTGTTGACACCGAACGTGAAAAAAAAAAATGTTGCTGCAGTGACAGTTCCCGATGCATAGACATGCGACGACTTGGCTCGCGCACTCGTGTAGGACTGAAAATGGCCGGCGCTCTTTGCCTGTATGTTTACTGACCTGCCCGTTCGGGGCGCTGGGAGTGCTGAACGGCCTCAGTTGTGGGCAACAGCAGTAAAGAGAGCGCTACTGTGCCGGAAACTATGTGATCACCAGAAGATTCTATACTTGTAAATAATAGTCTTGAGTGGTATTTTTGATAAAGGAGGCGCTAGTTTCGCCGGAAATTATTTTTGACTGGAGGACCGATTAAGCCAATAAGAAATTTGGTGGGGTAGTTTACCCCTGTTAAATTTTGACTATAAATAGTCCCTCCAGCGAGCTGATCGGGCAGAGAGACCTGGCCGTCGGGGGTGAGTCAGCACTGCATATAACGAGACACGTAACTTTAGGGCCATAAGGCCAGATCTATGTAGAAAATGGGCGTTGTAACATTATAAATTTGGTAGACATTTTGAAATTTCCTGGTGACATCTAAGTTATTTAAGGGCATAAAAAATTACCCAATATAAAATCCAAAATAAACTATTTTGTTATCTCGAAATTAAAATGGTTCTGTATCAAGGAAAAGAAATTAAGCAAAAATATTATGTTAATGCATTAATGTTTAAAGTTTCTAGTAAATTAAGTTGAAAATATTTACTCATTTATGTAGTATTTTGCTGAAAATATAAAATATGTACAATTATTTTGTAAAATATTTGATTAACTTCTTAATCATTTCTCAATTTACAGAAGTTTTTAAGCTTATGTGCAATTACAATGCATAAAGATCCCCTTGTCAGTATTAAATATCGAGGTGGAGTTTTTTATAAGGGAAGTTATTCCCAGTTGAAATAACATACAATGTGAATATCCAAAATAATTTTTGACTGCTTTTGTGGGTTTGTTTTAAAAGCCTAAAAAATATTCAGGTATTGTGTTTGTAGACATTTTATACTCTCATTTTTAGCCTGTTATAAGGTTATCAAATGTTGGAAATTTTATATAGATCTTTCGTATGTATTGTATGGCAGGAATGTTCTCTTTTGGGTTTGAAATGTAGGTATTTTGTATATGACGTTTGTAGAACCATGTGATGAAATGTTTCAATATAGAAATTTTCTGAACTCGTGTGTGTTTACCTGGTAGTTAGTTTGTTTCACCTTTTTAAACTTTTAGCCCTTAGAGAATATTTATATGTATGTTGGTTATCAACTTTGTCATTGACGTGTCTTTACAGAAAGTGTCCTTGCATGGTACTTACCCGAAGGGCTAAGCAAGGGCCCCAGGAGTGATGAAAATTGTGCAGCTTTCTGTTCAGTTACATAGCTTCAGTTTGTGGGAAACCCTTGTATGATATGAGTACCTTTTTTGAATTCAGCACACTAAAATACATGCAAAAGATGTAACATCGTCAAAAAAAGGTTTTTTATAGCAGGCCTGAGTAATTTTTATAAATGAAATTGTGGTGGCACGGCACCGCTGCCGCTGAGTAAATGAGCGTAAGCTGTTGGCGCGGCACAAAGCGTTAATGGACTGTAGCTAGAGCACTAATAGACTCTCTCTACCACAAGCACCTTTAAGCCGACGAGGGATTTCCTAGCTAGAGGCCCTTCACGACCAAGAGAGCAGCTGACAGTTCCTAGCCGCCACTCGAGCAGAACAGTTGTGCTTGTGTACCGTTTGAAAGTTGTAAATAAAATCTGTACACACACGACGCGTATTGTGTTTTCATTGTCTCCCTCGCTTGCCCTTACACTAGAGTAGCTCGGTAGCAACAGGAATATTAGTTGCTATTATTTTGGTGTTATCATGATTGCAAAATTGAAAGTTCACAAAGTCTTAAAATAAACAGTAATTATTCCCGGCAGCGATTTGATGGCAGTTTAAACTTTTTAAAATAACAAGAGAAAAACAAATATGACGTTAAATTATTTCTTAGCAAAAAAATTTTCATGAAAAAAATACTTATTTCAAGAATATTTCAGCAACTTGCTAGGGGAAATAATTATTGTGAGTACAATACATACTTGTACATTCATTAACCTCGCCTATATGAGTACCTATTGAAACATTCCTAGCAAGCAAGACTAACATGGCGGTGGTTTGATACTTTGAATTTTGTAATTTGTCAGCGTCGAAGCTGACAAAACGCAAAACGCAAATTACAAAAATACGCCATAGATTTTGTAGACAAAGCGGATCACGTTACCATTTTGTTAACAAATAGTGCCTACTGGAACAGGGCCTCAGACTCCAGCTGCGACCGTGTAAAAACATGCACTTGAGCTTCGTCTAGAGTTCTCCTCCAGGGACAGAATGTCCGACCCTGGACTGGCCGAGATTCTCATCTGTGGAAGAGCTCCAGACCAAGACGACCGCCCCTAGCAACTGACGAGCGGCACTTCTGGGCGCGTGTTACACTGCAATGATTTATTATATCTATGCACGGACGCTAAGAGGCAAGCATCGGGTAAAAAGGGAAGTAGCTACCGGAGCGGAGGTCTTTACAGTGCGAAGTGCATGGAAATGCGACCTTACGGTTGCGCTCTCTGGTTTTGTTACCTCATCTTGAAAAAAACATAATAATGTTGAGGATGTCTTCGTGCCTTGATTTACTGTGCGAAGAAAAAAAAACCCTTAAGAGCTCTGCCAGTCAAGCTTGCAGCCACGGAGTTTAATAGGAAAAACAATGTTACAGAAATTCCTTCTGCATGCGTCAGTTTAGAAGATAACTCTTTTAAACAAAAAAAAATATTCAACACAACTTTTGCAGAGAATACTGCTACATTAAGAAATGTTTAAACAATAAAAAAATAAATCCAATTTTTTTTGTAAAACATATATATTTTGATGTTAAATTTTAGAAAAAATATTAAATATAAAAATTGGCAAGATTTCTTAAGGTGACAGCAATTCCTTAAGAAATGTCTCGTAGAATACTGTTTATTTGAAACTGTTATCTTTAAAATCGACGAGTAGATGGTAATAGCCGGTTCTGGTGCAATGAGTTGTGGGGTGAGGCTCACCACTGCCATCTTGAATGACGCCTGTTAACTTAACCTTTATGTAATATCAGTGCCATTTTAGTTGAAAACCCTCAAAAATTCTTTAAATTCTTAGAATTTTCCTTTACAGTTCCCGAATTTCCGTCTAGATAAACACACAAAATTTCCCGGAATTTTTTTTTTTGCTTGCTATGTTACATTTCAAATAAATCTCAACAGATCGTCAGTTGTAACCTTTCAAATCACTCACAACATCGACATTCTCAGCTTCTCAAATATTTTATTAAAGTAGTTCTTTTCCCACAAATTCAACAAGTCATTAATTAATATTCTCAAATACAATAAAATCATTTTCAATCAATAGTTATTCTAAATTTCAAACATCTTGCATAAATTGTATTAAACATTTAATAATTATAACTTTCTTAATATACAACATGTGTCCATGATTGGAGGTGGTGAGAATTGTTCTAAAGAAAAAATTAGTTCTATTTTACATCTGTCTTACTTATGTTGTCTTCTGTCCTTCGATTGGCTGTCGGCAGACCATAACACATCTCTCCGCCAATCAGCAATGGCGATATGAGAGACAACCATAATAATTTTGTTTAGTACTTTTGTTTAATAAACTTTTAATGCCGACTATCCTCTAGGAAAGAAATGAAAAATATCAAACGAAATATTAATACTGAATATCGTTTACAAACAAATTTAAATGCTTACACACTATCACTATGCCAAAATAAACTATTAAAACAACCAAAGATTGTACTGTTAACTCATATAATAAAGTGTAATTTGGAATCATATTAAATGAAGTGACAACATACGTAAGTACTCTTTAATTATTTATATAATGAAAATATCTATGAATAACAGTAAACATAACCCCGAAAATTTGCAATGTTACAACTATGGATGACATTTGCTCATTGCGACTGGATGCAGCTGAAATTGAGACAAAAGCCAGCCACAATGAGCAACATTTACAAGAAAATTCTACTAAAATATCACCGATGTTGGATCCCCATCTGCCGTTTTGGATACCCAGGAGTTGGGAGTTTGACGCCATCTTGGATTACGTCACCGTCGCCTTCTTGGATGACTTTAACTTCGTTTCACCTCATGCTATATCATTTCATTTCAACATAGGCCATCTTGTTTCTAGAGATTTATAGGTATTACTTAAAGCTCTATCATTCCATGTCAATGTCGTCCATCTTGTTTCTAGACCTTTTCAAATGTTACTTCATACTCTATCATTTATCTAACCTCTCTCATCCTTCTCTTCATTTACTACTGTATGCATCTATTTTGTTTACCAGGATTCCCTCATAGCAAGGGGCGCGCCGATCGTCTCTCGGCGGCTGACGTAGGCATCCAACTTTTGTCGTCTGTCGTCACATTCGTTCGACCCGTAGTTTCATCATTGTCTGCTAGGAGTGCTGGTGTCATCCATTTTTAATTCTGGAGTTTAAATCTTTGGCCACCAGGATAAAAGCTTACAGCCATAAGGTTATCGAGCGATGTGTATAAAGACTCGTGTATTCAAGGAGAATTATGTTGATGCCACAACCATCAATTACGCAAAGCATAATCTTTAAATGCAGTTATGAATTTAATTTTGAGTTAATTATAATTTAACACTTAAAACTTACAGACAAAGTGTATCGAGCGATGTGTCTACGCGCTCGTATTTCCAAAGAGCATTCGATTATGACACCACAACAGCCGAATAAGCAAAGAATAATTACATAAAATAACAGCTGTATATTAAATCTAATAAATGTTTTATTTAAATTTTACAAATAATTTAATTCAAGGACATATTTGCGGATTCGTGTTATTAAGGCAGATAAGCATATGTCGTAAGAAAAAAGTTAACATAACTTTGACCTTGGCATCAATCCACCATCTTGTTTCTACCTATTATCATCTTTCTGGTCCGTCGTCTTGTATTTCGATTTCTTATGCTGTATCACTCCTTATTACACCCCATTTTGAATTTCGTGGGACGCCAAATCGGATTTAATACAAATACCTGTGCATTAGGTGTTTTTAATTTTAATATAGCACATGATGTGTCTACTATAATGTGTCTACCCATAATGTTAAAACGAATTTGCATTGAGGGGTTTTTAACATAACTATGACACATGACGTATCTACGCCTGCTATTATTTACAAGACTCGTCCGAATAAATATACTATACTAAAGTTAAAATATAACTTAACGATAATAGCCATACATGCTTGTAGTTCAAACTGCTGCAGGAGGATTTTATTTTAATATCTGCACTGTATGTAACATACAGATTTGTTAAAGTAATATCTAGGGGAGAGACAAGGAATTTTTAGAATCCTTTAACAAAATTCCAATTCAACTCCTCTCAGACGAACTGAACTCTGCATAGTCTACAAAATGAACAATGTTTTGATTCGCATTTTGTCACCAAACCTGTGCATAAAAAGGTTTTTCTATTTAGTACAGACCATTCGATATCAGGAATCGGTATGTTAGAACCACGTCACCTTGTACAGACCAGCCACTTACTGTATTCATTTTACAATCCATTATAGTTTGTTAGCTGCATTCATTTATTTTTTAGAGGAGGCCCACGCTTTTTTCTGCCGAACTCGTGTTAACCTCACCTTTTAATTTTTTACTATTCACTTTGCAAGTACATAAAATTGATTTCGATATCTTGGTAATTATCTCTTGATATTTTTGGTTACATGCAAAGAGAAATTTTATCGGAATTTACAATCGAGTCTCGAATTTCTGTCGGTCTTCCAATTTTATTTTATATTAACTGAAACTGTTTAATGTACGTACAAAAAAAAAACACCTTTCGTTACACCAACCGAATCTGTCTTTGGGCCAACCAAATAAGAACAAAATAATTTGGTTCAAAAACGAAATATTGCATTGTACCTGTACAAACAATTAATTTGGTTGCGACAAAAAAACTTTCCTTGAATCAAATAAGTTTTCTTTTCAGTTTTAACTAATCAGTGCCTGGAAAATTAATAGATAAAGTTTAAATGTTAAAAAGAAGAACATGTTTCCATTAGGTTGTATATTGCGAAATTTTTCCAAGTGTTAAAAGAAATGTTGTTTAGGTTAACCAGTGGAAATGGAAATATGAAGGTTCTTGGGAAATGGAGACAGTACATTTTTCCAACAAAAATACTCAAAAGCCCACGTGAAGCTCTTGCTTGACATTAGGCCTACCTCGAAGAAAAACTTCCGATTTTCTTCCTTCCGATACCTTGTTCTCGCAATATTTAAATATAACCTGCACAATTCCACTTTCCATTCGTGTCATTACCATAACTTAATGCGGGAGGGGGGGGGGAGATATCAGTACCCTCCCGCCATCTTGGGTTTGCAAAATTTTCGCCGTAACTTGCATTACAGATCTTATATTTTAATTTGGGCGACGAAAAGGCATAGGACATTGCTTTGCAGCACGTATTCTAAAATTTGTTTGATCGAGCTTTGGAAACTACATATTTATGGCATGTCAAGAGAAAAATTTCGTTAAACATTCTTAAGTGTAAATTATGGCAAAAATAGCGAAAATCAAATATGGCGAAGCCTGATTCACCTTATATAAAACTTGACTTTTGACTTTAAACAAACTGACATTTATCAACACAAACGCAAGAACGGTTCTTAACTTTCTGAAACTCTGACGTAATAATTTACATGCAAAGGCTGACTGTAAGCATGGCGAACCTCCAGTGTGCAGTACTTTGGAATATTAGATGGGTGCGCAGCAAGTTTAAATAATTATTCATAAGTTAGCCTATTGTGATTTGGCGCGTCAAAGCCTATTACGGCGAGCTTATCGAATTCTCTGACGACGCGACGGCGAGTTAAGTCGCCCCTCCTCTCGGGTTGCCCATTACGGCGTAAAACAGTAATGAATGCTCCGAATCGATATCGCCATTGGTAGGGGTAAGTTGGCAACTTGCCCGGCACAACAAGTTTCAGCGGGTGTTTGAAACTGTTGCTCTCAGTATGGGTTACGCGCTACCACGACAGCACCAACTTGCTGGAAAGCACAAGAGACAGTGACGAAACAAAATTAAATTAAAGTATAGGCTGTTGACGGTAAAAGAAGCACTTTTGAAAGCCCTGCTTAAGATATACTTGTATGTACGTTGTGTAGTCTTCCGCCTTATCTAAGATTAACACTTTGTCGACTATGCTTGAGTGTAGCTCGAGCAAAGCTAATTTGTAAATTGCTTTGTAGTTCAGAACAAAACTCACATGGATATGCAGTCTTTGTTCAGATAGTGTTTAACACGACTTCACAAGAACATGACAGCACAGTACCAATCATATTGCTAACGATAGAATTGTTTATTGTATAGCCATTCAAAGGGACATGATTGATTGTAAATCCTTTTACATGATAAAGGAAATTTGATTGGGTCAGTATCAGCTCGGCTCTCCGTTGGTTGATGACTGGTCAATAATGAACGCTGTAAAAGTACAGGGTAGGGTTCGATGCGGTATGCACCAATAGGAAGATGGTGAGTTTTAACACAGACACCAACAGAACCGGTGTTCTTACAGTAGTGGATATAGGTGACACTTCTAATTTGTTTTAAGTGCCAGTAAATGTGTGCAGGCCTCAATGTGTTAACATTGTCATGGGCCTCATCCCTTTATTCATGCGTTGGACACATGAAACTGTGAAATTATTAGAGAGAAAATATTTTACAAATCTGCTCGTTTTTACACTTTGCTGCATTAAAGAAAACAGAAAGCATAAGTAATAATTTCAGTTATCAGAAATGGTTACCTAACACATTTTATTGGACTTAAGATATGGAACCACTTCCCATCCATCGTTACCAACTTTACTACTCTTGAGGGCAACACTGCAGGGCGAGCCGAGATACTGACGGCTTGGAGTCTTGGAGAGACGTGTCCAGATCAGCCAATCACACCACGACAACACGACATCATGAGGCGGAGGAGCTCCGGTCGAATGTCGTTAATCAACAGTGGTAAGGAGAAATTTAGTTCTGGGTACAGGATAGATACCTAAGGAAGTGATATTACGCGCAGCGAACTCTAGAGGTCCCCTATTATGAGCCTAATATTTGTTAACGTAATTGTAGCTTGAAAGAGTCGAGTTTTATTTATATTATATGTGGAGATATTTCAAACTAGAATTCATTCAGTATTGCTTGTTAATGTGTTTGAGATCATTTAATGTATGAGAAGGAGTAATGAAATAATTTGTAGTTTTTGTAATTGTCTTGTGTCACTGAACCATCTAGAGTTATACCCCCAGAGTACAGTAACGTTAAGAGGAATAGCCTCAGTATCAAGTACTGAGTTTAATCTTGTGTTTAACAGTATAACGTTCAGTAGTCATCCAAGTAAAGAACGTTACACGTTGGTTGGCGAGTTTTCTCGGGGATCTCCAGTTTCCCCTTCCCTTGTATTCCGACGCTGCTCCATAGGTACCTCATTTCATCATCATCGGCTCTAAATACCTCGCTGTTACGAGCCGCCCAAATCTCTCAACTCGACTCTTTTCGTAGGCAAACATACTGGGGGCACGTTTGATACTTTCGTCATAAAACCAGGATTTCGAACACACTGCGACGCACTTCAAGCGCCAGCTAGGTACGCAGGTTCGCGTACTGTACCTGGTTTCTATAAGGAAGTGTCTACATTCGGCCGTTGACGTGGACGTGTCCGAAACTCGGCGTCAAGTGACGTCACATTGACGAAGTCCGAATATGGTCTACGAATGCGTTGGTCCGTAGTGAGCTTTCAGAATCTGTCACTAGATCGCGCTAAATTCGGCATATTATTTGTTGTTGCATAGTGATGTTTAAATTTGCTGTATTATTGTTTATTATAGTTTACGAAATGGTTGATTTGAATATTAATTTATAATAAACACCTTAACGGTTTTATTTTAAATACGTTCGCCAATTGACATCCGAATTTAATTTTTAAACTTACGGTTTAAAAGTTTTAGCCTTCGAATAAAATTGTTCAGACCGAACGAAGACATCCCTAATTATTATTTATTACCATTTCATCATATTTGTTTTGAGAAAGCCCACTTTACACATCCACTGTCTACGTTAATAACGTAAACATTTCACGAATGCGCGCGAAAGTATTTGAAGTCTTCTTCTTTTTCTATCAGCTTAGGACACAACTTCGGACAAAAGTTCAGTTTTCCGATTGCTTCAACTTGGGACACATGATGACTTGGGACACGGCAGCTTGGGACAGCGCCATGACGTCAGATGGTCACGTGCACCAATCAGCGCGTCCTTGTCTTAATACACAGGTTGGGATAGATCAAATGTAGGCAAGCTCTTAAGCAGGTTTTACACGACGCAATTATCTTCTCGCGCGCAACCGCTCACGCAAGAACTGCAATGAAATCTCTCCCGTTCGTTCCATGTCCCCTTCTACACGGCGCAATAACACAATATACGTGAAATCTGTTTCCTTCCCGCCATAAAGTTGTGCAAATGGATAAGCAAAAACTCAGGGCCTTATGTGCATTGACAATTACGGAAAGGTTTATGATGAAAAAGAAAATAATTGTGAACCACGTGGGAACCACGTGTTTTATTTTAGGCTGTAAATACGGTACTTTCGAATTTATTATTGCCGATTTTTTTTTTGTTCTGCATATAATCACAGTCACGGCCACAACATTTTAAAGCATTCTCGCGCAAATTTTTGTTGTGATAATTCGACGACTTTGTATTGTAAAGCACTGGAAACTTTTTATATTCGTCTAATAAAAAACACTATCACATGTTCATTCCATTTTTGTCTAAACTCACCACGCGCGTACTCCAGAATGGCCACTCACATTGCTTGTTCCGCGCAATTTGCGTGGTCTTGCACAGAAATACAGAGCATGTTCTATCCTCCGTAATTGCGCCGTCGCTTGCGTTGCGTGTGAAATCCCGAGAATTTTGTGTTTGAGCTGCAACGCAAGCGCAGATTGCAAAGAAATTGCGCGTAGAATTGCGTCGTGTAAAACATGCTTTAGCGATGCGCGCTGGAAGAGTACGTTGACGTAGCGTGCAAGCGACTGACACAATAAGCCACGCTATCGCACCTCTTTGTTTCCCAGGCACGAGGCGTATGAACAACAGCAGTTTTATTTTTATTCCCCAGCAACGCTGTTTACCCATTCGTTTCACGCAACCAACAAGACGTCAGTGGTACGTTTACTTACATCCGCATTGCAGGAATAACCGTGTTGGAGGTATTCTCAGTTTATGGCGATTACGAGGACGCTGTAGTTTTCCACAATTGTATAGTTGTTTTGTAAAGGGCATGCAACATTTCAAAGTGACGACAGGCGCCATAAAATAGCAAAACAAATATGTTGATATAATAGTGACATGAAATGAAAAATTCTTCACACATTCTTCGCCTTAAAATGGAATAAAAATACATATACCTCTCTTACTTAGAAAATGCAACTTTATATCCTCACTATTAACACTTTATCAGTTAGAACAATTTTCATGTTACTCTCCATTATGATTAAAGTCCTAATCACCGTCCTATTGGGGGGCCTAGGTGGCGAAGTGGTTAGGCTACTCGCTCGCCTCCAACCTAGGCGAACCGGGTTCGATTGCTATCCCGGGTCGCTCCCGGTTTCTCACACGTGGGAGTCGCGCTGGACGATGCCGTTGGCCGGCGCGTTTCCTTTTGCATTCCGACGCTGCTCCACCGCCCTAATCCTTACTAACATATTAATGCGAAAGTGTGTTTGTTTGTTTGTCCTTTCACGTCAAAACGGAGCAACGGATCGACGTGATTTTTTCCCCAGGGATAGTTGTATGGCCGGAGAGTGGCATAGGCTACTTTTTATCCCGGAAAAATATCTCATTTCCTTCAGAAAATTCTTATTGTAATTTATGCGAAAGTGTGTTTGTATGTATGTTTGTTTGTTTGTCTTTCTTTCACGTCAAAACAGAGCAACGGATCGACGTGATTTTTTTGCACAGAGATAATTTGAGGGCTGGAGAGTGACATAAGCTACTTTTTTTTTACCTCGCTTCAATGTTGAGTTAATTAAGGGGGGCACAGTGGCTCAGTGGATAGAGCGATTCCAAGTGGACCTTAGTGGCTCAGTGTATAGAGCGATTCCAAGTGGAGTCGCAGTGGCTCAGTGGATAGAAGTATGTTAAGTGGGGCCGCAGTGGCTAAGTAGATTTTATGCACCGCGATTATGTAACGTGACGAAGCTTAGTGTCACAAAACTTCATTATTTATCCCTATAAACACGGCGCGAAGCCGCGGGTAAAAGCTAGTTACAAATACGCGATCAAAATATCGTCGCCGTACATTTTCGTCATCCAAATCTCCATCACTCACAAAAAATGTCCCACTTGACTATGTAGAGTCCAGCAGGTCGTTACCAATTATGCCAGCTTTCCCGATGATCGCACACTTCACTCGCCGTCGCAGTGACGTCGCTTGAACTCGTGCACGTCGCACGCATCCTGTGCTAACGGCCATTCTAGACACAGGCACGAAGCGGCTTTTATATAGCTGAGACGCCCTGGCCCAGAGGGTTCTCCGCACGCACCTCGGGTCGCGCCGATGCAGGTCGATGACCAGACAATCCGCGCAAGTCGTCGTGACTTCCTGCAGGCGAGATTGACGTCAGTCTCACCAGCAGTCGATCTCTCGCGTGCCCCCGGAAGGAGGCCGTGCTGTCACGAGACCGACAACCCAAGTTCCCCGTAACTCGTTCGAGTGGGTTTACAAATCTAGACTGCAGCCCGACAGACTTGGGTTCAAATCGTTGAGCCGGTGGCGGGCCTCAGCTTTCGTGTTTCAGCTGGGCTCCAGCTCGTGACCGCTATTGCTGCCTTTATGAATTTACGTGTAGTTGTTATAGGTGATGGAGTGAAGCTCCCCACCAGTCTCCTGACTGGCGTGTTGTAGTGTCGCGATGTCTGTAGAACACGTAGTGTTGTCTGCAAGTGACAAGTGAAACTCACATGTTGGTAAGTCCCTACAACCCGAGTCGCTGCTCATCGAGAACCCCGCAGTTTGTCTTGGCTCTGCTGTAACTAGGGTCCGGCCTCGCACTCATACTCCCGTCGTTTCATCTCGTGGCGTTTGTGAAGAAAAGTTGCATGTGGGTAGTGCACTTTAATTGGCGCTCTATGTACCAGGATTGCTCTGCCAGCCTCAGTCAAAACTAGGGCTAACCAGCGTAGTACACGTACCTCATCAGTCTCGTGAGCGATGACCAGGCAGGTACGGTGGTCCTCCCTTATCCAACCCCCCCCCCCCCCTTTTTCAAAAACCGGCAAAACGATGACGAGGGACAACCACTGAGCCTCATGGGTGAAGGGGGTGGAGGTGAACCAACCTGCGCGAAGAAATGACCGCGCGTAATAATACAAGCCGATATTTAATTTAATTAATTTAATTTACAACTATCTTTCAACACGTTGGAATTTTCGTTTCCATGTACGTAATTTGACTATAGTGGGAAAAGTTGTCAAAATAATTGTGCAGTAAATATAGTCGTATTTATTAATTTATTTATTTATTACTGCAAAGTACCATTTCAGTTCCATTTCCTCTGATATATGGCACATTTTCTCGGATATATTTTCTGAACTTCATGAAGGTGCTTCCACGAAAGATCGCTGTTTAAAATCAATGGCTGTGATCAAAATTAGTACGAATCCAGTAGGTCAGGTCAACCATTGGGTTTAGCTGTATTTTTTTACTAGCGTGTTGAATGATATAGGCTACTTGTTCACGGTTTAGTGAGCACTTTTGAAATTAACATATGAAAATGTCACTATCCGTGCGTGCATGTATCTTAATAGACACAATGAATGTTCTGCGCAAAGTAAAGTTGGAAACGACGGTGGGTAAGTAGTTTCAGTTTTAACATTGAATTAAAGGTGTTAAGTCAACATTTGTGAGTGTACTGAAATGGCTTACTTTGCTTTATGAATTTTTAATGCATATAAGTGCAAGAATGAGCAAATTTGGAAAATTTACATTTCTAATCATTTCACAATAATTTCACTTGTTGACCGACGCATGAATGAAGTGCTCACGACCACGACAATGTTAATTTTACATAAGGTGGAAGAATACGCAACGTTCATACAAGCACAGTGACCGGCAGTTATCTGGGCATATCAACTTTATATAGTATATATTATTATTTATAATGTGATTTGTCATGATTAATATTTATACATTTCAGTTTATAGATAGTTTGGTAATGTATTTTAGGTGTAAATCATATGTATTTTACTGCAAGCCATCATTCATTACATACTCTCTGAAGATTCACTACATTCATTATCTCAGAATATTGTTAAGGCGCACTTATCGTTGTAAACTAAAAAAGATAAACAAAATGCCGAATAAATACGTTTTGTTGAATCCCATTACACCAGACTATGTACAAAATGTACTTAATATTTGTGACTTTTGTAAGTTTATGTGCTCTATTGTTAACTATGTTGTATTGTGGATCACTACTTGTGTGCGTAAGAACGTACGTTATTTTAATAACGTGAAATGTTAATCTTTGTCCCTAGAGCTGTGCAGCAAATGATTTCCGTCCTGCTCGTATACGGCCGGCGCGCGACGGTTTTCGCACAGCCACTGATCTGTCTGCACTAGTGACGCCGTCAAGGCAGGACTAGGAAGCTCGCGCGCCCATATAACTGCCGGCTACTGTAGATCTTAGGCAGGGCTATCAAAAGTGGTCAGTTGACCGTGAACAGCATATGCGAAATTGTTTAGGCCTCAGGCGACCGTAGTCATGGTAAGCGCGGTCTGGAACAGCACGCTGTAGTGGATACAGCCACCCAACCTTACTAAGAAGTTTCAGTAAACAGCGGCAAGGTAGTTTACAAAACCTCGCACATAAATAGGGGGCCAGCAGGCCCCCCGTATCTCTCTCTCTCTCTCCTCTCTCTCTCTCTCTCTCTCTCTCTCTCTCTCTCTCTCTCTCTCTAAAATGTCGAGTCATCGTACTGCACTCGAGGTTGCTGCCGCCCGACGGAGGTGTCGAGGCGCAGAACAGCAGAGGGCTGCGATCCAGGGGCGAGTCCAAGGAAGACATCATCACGACTACCGCCTTCCAGACTTAGGGCTAGAGGAGCTCTGCCCGTTCGCCATATCTAGACAGTCGTAAGACGACTTGTACACTTCGGTGCAGGTCTAGGTCGGGGGAATCCAAAACGATAATCAACGTCACTAGCGCTGACATTGACTATAAGGCTAGGGACGCCATTGAGAAGGTTCAATATTTGTCTGAAAGAGTGGCTCAAGGCAGCAGCGTTACAACGCATTCGCTGTCTTTCTCCCGCAGGTTAGAGGTAATGTTGACGGAGACAGCGGTCTCCACACAAACCCGGTATCGGCTTGCCGTTCGGGGGTGATGTTATAGGGTTTCCTGCCGCGCTCAATAAAAAGACGTCGTTCGGCGTAGGAGGGCAGGCTTCGCCGACGAACAGACTTCTATTCCGCGGACGACTCGCTAGAGAAAGACGGAGACAGTCCATTAGCCGAATGGAGGAAAGCTCGGGAGCACGAAAAGTGGAAGAGGAGGCGGCTGGGCGATCGGAGGAATCACTCGCGCAGAAATGACCTCCTCCCCCCCCCCCCCGCTTCTCTCACCCCCGCGGACGAGGTCATGGGACCTGTGCAGTGGCGTTATTGGAGAGGGTAACCCTGGTAATGGGAAAAGTTGGGCGACGTACATTTCCGCAGCCCTGGGGTTTATTCCAACTCCCCTGCTGCACGCATTTTACCTGTCATCCCACCGACCGTCAAAATTCTCAAGAGTCCTACATCGGTGTGTCAAATTTTCCCCGCCACTACAGTGCCATTCCCTGCCCTTCCAAGTCATACTTAACCAACTAGTTATTCAGAATGTCCATGAAGACTTTCCTTCATTACAAAAATCAGTAACACAAAAACTACGCTCTTTATCAAAGTGTTGTTTTCACCGATATGTACAATATCTCATTAAGTTTTTTTTATAAGTTTCGGGCGCTAGCTGGATAAGGACTAATGTGCGCTATATCTTCAAAGCAGGAAAAGGCCCAATGTGATTTGTGGTATCACAAGATCTGGTCACCGGTGACTGTTTAGCGCCACTCCCATCCCGAAGACAGTAAGCATGGACCACAAACACCTGAACATTAAGGCATAACAGCTTGGTATGTGACGTTTAAAGAGAGGGGAGTGTGCGGCCCCGTACACGAACGGGTCCGCCCATCTGTCGACGAAGAGACTGTTGACAAAGTGCGGGAAGCAATTCGGCGAAGCCCCTCCAAGTCAACATGTCGAGCTTCGCGTGAACTGGACATTCCGCGTTCAACTGTGCACAGAATATTGCACAGAATACATCCTTTGTTCGCGTACGAAGTTCAGGTCGTGCGAACCTTGCTACCGACTGACCATACTCAACGCGGTGCTTTTGCAACTGAGACGTTGCGTCGCGTTGATGACGATAGCATGCAACGTGTGTGTTTCTCAGTTGAAGCAAAGTTTCACACCTCCGGCAAAGTGAATAGGTACAATGTGCGCATATAGGGGTCCGAACAACTTCGTGTTGTTATTAAACACGAGAGGGATAGCCAAAAAGTGAATGTTTGGTGCGGCCTCATGCATAACAAAGTCAGTGTACCCTTCTTTATTGCTGAGGCCACAAGGGTTTAGGCACCCATGGACAATGCGGAGATGAAACGAATTTAGTGAAACACTAATTCATTTCAGTACTGTTTCTGAAAGCGTATCGAATACTGAAGTGTGTATTTTTGCTAAGGAGACCTCTTTGGTTCCTGATTATTTCATTTTGGTGAAGTAAGGGTGAAGGGATTTGAACGGCTCTTAACATCGAGGTCTTGAGAGCCCATGAGGGTGATTGAGGTGAGTATGGCACAGTACCGGAATGAAGGGGCGGGGAAGCAGGAGATCCCCGAGAAAACCCGCAAACCAACGACATCGTCCGGCACGATTCCCACATGCGAAAATCCGGAGTGGCCCGGCCGGGGATTGAACCCGGATCGCCTTGGTGGAAGGCGAGCAGGCCACTGTGGCCCATGGCCCCTTTTGCTGAAGTAGTATTTATCCTGAATCCTAAATTTGAGTAAGTGGTTAAGGGTTGTAAATACATAAATAAAGAATTTAGGCTTTATTCATTCACACACTGTGTTAGAAGTGGCAGCCTTAACCTGTTAAAGATAAAAGTAAGGTAAAATATAATATTACTTTATTTAAAAATAGTTAACAAATTACAATTCGATTCCATATCGATACGGCTCAACTGTAATTGTTTCAGCATTCCCGCTTTGTGTCGGGACGTCTTAGGAACTATATTAACATAATCTTACATGTAAACATACACACGTGGCTTAAAGCCAGACGGTACCCGTAATTTTTCGTAAGCGCCTAAGCGACCTTCTTCACGGAAGTAGCCAGCTCATCTGTATTCAAAATGATCTTTTTAATTCCGTACTTACAGTTGTACAAATTGCACTTGGCCAATGCATAATTTTGACTGGTAGAACTTGGGCGTGCTCGGTACACTACCAGAGCTGCCACTACTGCTTCGAGAACGAGAGAAAATAGTCGTCGTCGCCTTGTATATACACTATCTACCAAAAAGTATTTGGACACCTGTCCACAACATTTGCTCGGTGGTTGTCGCCCCGTTAGAATCTCGTAGGGCCACCTCTCGGGCTATAACAGCAGCCACCCTGTCTGGCATGCTCTCTACGAGTATTTGCAGGACATCCACGGGTATTCGTCGTCATTCCTCTTGCAACCATTCCATGAGTTGAGCAATGGATTTTAGCCGCGCCTCGCGAGCGCTCACCCGGCGATCCAATTCGCCCCAAAGATGTTCTATAAGGGTTGAGATCGGGGCTATGGGCGGGCCAGTCCATTGTTGTCAGCGTTCCACTGCATAGTAGCCCTTGAAACATGGCACCTGGTATTGTCATCCTGGAAGTAACATGGGTCCATTCCGTAAAAACGCCACAATGTTGGGAGCATTTAATTATCCAGAATGTTACAATAGGCCTCTGTGTTCATGCTACCACGGACAAACACCAGCGGTCCTAACCCGACGGCCGTGAAACACAAGTCAACTGACGTAATGAATTACCTATCTTCACGGGTGACCAATTACTTTTTGGTAGATAGTGCACAAACAACAGACATGGTTGACGGCGGCAGTACATAAAACTGCAACAATACGGAGCAAAAACATAATTAATCTTTTTTTCTCGTAGGTTTATTATTGTTTTTACGTTAGAGAGCTACGAGTATTTCTCCACAGACTGTACATTTTCCTGCAAAATAGCAACCAACGACACAGAAACATATTTCCCGTTCCCACATGAAAACATGTAAGGTAAATAGTGCTTGTGTGTATGCGTGACCATGTTTTTGCCAAAGAGCTCCGTGATTAAAATTCCACCGCGGCTGACGTGCTTCATTCGAAAAGAGAATCTCGGATATTATGTACTGGGCAAACGAAGGGAAAAAAGCGTTCGAAAAAAAAAAGCAGGATAGTTTGCCTGGGATGTTCCAAACCGTCGTAGCTCGCGGAATGGATACTAAGTCAACTCTTTTTTTATGTGGCTAGCCGCGTATGTACCCTTTGGTAATGTGGAGATATAAGTTATCCTTCTGATCTGACTTTGAAACCTTCTTGTAGTTTTTAGGCATTTGGCTTGCTGCCGGGGTCACGTAACTTTTCCATTTTTTTTTTCCTTTGGTTACAGACAGCCTCTGTTTACTTTACTATTACCTCCTTGGAGGACTGTCTTATCTTTAACCCTTTGTTTATTTCATTACTTGCATCTAATACTACGTCAAGGTAGCCTAGGGCAGTGGCGTGGTGCAGTTGATCCTGCTCTCCATTCACTCGGTCCTCCACACTTCCTGGCACTTCTATGTCTATGGCTTAAGAGGGCACGGGACATAAATTAACGCTATTGAGGTTTATCGTATTTTACAAATTTTACGGAAGCCGATTGAGAAAACAAAGAAAGGGCAACCATAGGGAATAGATTTTACTAACTACGAGAGCAAATATTTTACCTGAGTGACGTTATTCTGCCGACATATTTCTGACGCCGGCAATTTTTGTGTGTTTTCGTGGCGCAAGACATCATGCGAAATTGATACAGTAATACTGCAAAATACTTGGTCGTTCAGTTGGCAAAATCTATTATCTAAGATTACCATTTATTTTTACTTTTTTCTATGTTGGCTTTCAAAAACCAGTAAACATCAATTTACGTATTTGGTGTTAATTTTTGTCCCACGCTCCTTAAGCAGGTTTCACGCCGTGCAAGATGCATTTCGCGCAAGGTTTCGTACGAAATATTCCGTACGAGAATGCCAACTAAACTGCGGGAGAAACGAGTTCACACGCAGATAAATAAGATGAATACTGTCTCGCAACTAAATTAATTGATAGCCCTGGTGAATACCAAACAGCCAAGGTATCATAATACAAAATATGAAGTTGCTTACTTCAACAAGGTATTTGTTTCAAAGCTATCCTTTATTCTCGGCGAACTGTCTAAACTTCAATCCACGCTTTAAAGTTATTTTCCAGCGAAGTTTTACTTCCTGTATTCCTCTTCGCACACCTCAGATTACGATTTTCTTTTACTCTAAGGTTGAAGTTACTACAGGTCACATGACCAACACACAAGGACCAATAGGATCGCAACTTGCATCGCCTTGCACGAGAAAAATAGGACCTGCTCTATCTCCTCATTTCGTGCAAGATGTGCTTCGTACACAAAGTTGTGTAAGAAATTTGTCGCGCAAGTTTGGCACTCATCTTGCATCGTGTGAAACCTGCTTTATACAGTGGCACTAACTACTAACTGTGGCGATTATATATTTCTACGTTCATTCCCTCAGTTTTGACATTTAGAAAGGAGAGGATAAACTTTGCGCCTCTAAGGCAGGCATCCAGAGAGAGAGAGAGAGAGAGAGAGAAGAACCCGGAGAATGGAGAGGTTAGCCGGCCCAACACCGGCACACAATGTGAGCGCCAGATCAGTCCAAATTGCCTTCTGTGTGGATCATCGTCCTGCAGAGGACGAACCGAGGGTCGTGAAGAAGGGGTGAGAGGGGAGGGGGTCGTATGCCATATGCAA
Organism: Dryococelus australis; assembly: GCA_029891345.1. Taxonomy (NCBI): domain Eukaryota; kingdom Metazoa; phylum Arthropoda; class Insecta; order Phasmatodea; family Phasmatidae; genus Dryococelus; species Dryococelus australis. The sequence continues at coordinate 71,387,443 of CM057004.1, read as the reverse complement.
TAAAGTGAGTATATCGATGCGCAAGGTCTCACCCGCGCACAGACTTAAGAAAAAACATGGCGAAGTTCCCCACAACACTTTAACGAGAAAATATTTTTGCTCATATTTTTGGGGACCTTGTTGTTCCTCTAGATCATTCTCCATCTTTTTTTTTTTAATCAGAAACTTCTTCGAGATGCACTACTCGTTGAAGAAAGTTCAGACTGAAGTTTTTATTTAGCTCGGTTGTACGCGGAAAGCATAAACAAAGGCTGCTACCAACTAGAGTAACGTTTAATACGAATTTAAAGTAAGTAGACACTGTATTGCCTTCTGTTTTGAAATTTCGATGTCATTCACAGATATCCAGGTAAACGATTGCATTACATATTGAATTAACAAACCGGAAGTCATATGTAAATAATCAAACTATCATTTGAGCCGTTTAGGTGAAATTACTGTGTGAATATTGCCCATGGTCAAGAATTCCAACAACAAAAAGTATCTGTTATCTATGTTTAAATTCTGGAAGAGAAAATTCGCGCTGCATTCAAGCGGAAGTTGTATGAAATATCGAAAAAGATGCATCACACAAATCAAGCTGCTATTAGTATATTATTATTACTTTCTATTTAATTGCATGTTTTATTTACAAACAATTGAATAACATTTTGATGGTCTAAGCCCGTGATAGTAAGTTATAATTTCCTTTTAGGGGCTGTGATGGTGTAGTGATCATACAACGTGCTTCCTACCCCGTTCACTTCCATAGGGTTTTATCTTTGAAGTTCAATGGCAATGGCGAGTTCATGTTATTACGTTAGTATGATTTGACTTTGTCCATTGCCGACCATGAGAATAAATAAAATAAAAATCTCACTCTCACAGAATTTAGGAAGACAAAAAAAAACTTTTTTTACAACGCCACAGACGAATTTCTAAGAAAAGCTGTTTCTTTGTCAATAGAAAACCCACATTTTAGAAAATGTGACGGACTTTACCATTGTCCGTCGAGTTTTCTCGAAGCTGCTGCTATTTTCTCGACGCTGCTGCTATTTTCTCGGCACTGCTGCTATTTCTTCAACTAGCTTTAACCCCATCAGTGCTGAAGATATCAGATGTTACAATGTTTCCTAATTCTCTCACTAATCTTATTAATTTTTTTGTATGCAGCTCCAAAAACAATAATTTATTTTTAATACGAGCTAATCTCACACTGATACCTTTATAGTCTTCTACACTTTAATTTTTATATCATTTTCCGAAACTTCAAAGTGTTAAACAGACCACTTTCCGGAGAGACAAAATTACTTGTTGGAAGTTTGTTTATATATAATTTTTATTTTTTACGTATCTCAGGTGGTTCTCGGAACGTGTTAGGAAACATGCATTCACGGTATGAAGTTATAAGATCAGTACGTAAATTGAAAAAAAGAAGTTGGAAGGTGCGCGTCTGAGCGTTGGTGTAGAAATATTTAACTAACTGTAATCGGTGCACCCGTTTAAGTTTTTAACGTATGCATAACACATGCAAAAAGATAAACGATCAAGACCGATTCGAAAAGCGTGACCCATAAAGTTATTATTTAGGGAAATATGGTCAATAACTTTCCGCGGAGTACAGTATTTCCACTGTGTGCATATGTTGTGTGTGATTGTGAATCACGTACATTACGACACGACCTAAGCGAATTGGCCTTTCATAACTTGACTACACAAAAACTAGATATAATGCCCGACAAACATACGTACACATTTTATTTTAGCCGTCGCATTGTGACCCTTTGCACTGCCGAGGACTGGGCTACAAAATGTAAAAAGTTCCATAATTTCAGGCGCTTACAACTACCATCGGATCTGCCATACATTTGCACTCGCAACGCTACGTTCAAAAAACCCGACCACTTGAGAAACTACGTAAATTACACACTAGTTACTAGAGTGTATCTGTCCCAAGGCAAAAATCCTCTAGATATGAGGTTTGAAACAAAACCTCAAACTTGTTATTTTATAATTTATTTTCAATCAGTAGAATTCTACATTTTATGCACTTAGCATTCAAATTTTTGGCTAACACTGTAGACCATCAGCAATATAATATCATTAGTAAAACACATTGAAAATATATTTGAATTCTAACAGCATCTACTTAATCGACTTCAGTAATAATCACTTTTAAAACTACCACGAAACATATTGTACAGAAATTAAGGCACCTAGTAATGAACGTAATATTAATTCTTATATATATATATATATATATATACACACACAAACACACACACACACACACACACACATGCATATTTTTCTTTAGCCAGTATTTTTGGTGGAAAGGCTAATATTAATGTTCTTTGATGTAGGACCTCGAGACCTTCATTTTTTTTCAGTGACTTCACTGCATCGTTCGACTTATCAGTTGTAACAGACACTAAACGAACTCATGCATCCCCACGTTTTTTCCCTTCCATTTTTGGAAATACTCTTATTCGCCAGTTTAGGAACCCTCTTTCATAAATTTTCGAGATAACAATTTTAAAACGTTATTCTTGATTCTACGTACCTCTTGCATGAAATTTCCCAGATTTAGCCCGTGGCTATATTAAGCGAAGCTATTGGTGTTAGTAAATAAAGTTGATTAATTTTTCATTATTTCAAATACGTTTTATTAATTTAGAATATTTCACAGAAATTAGTCTTAACAGTGCCAAGAATCATTCTCGTAAAAGTAAAGTTTCCAAGAAATCGATATTATGGTACAGGTTTGTATTTGGTGAATAAGTGAATTACCTATACACATGTCTACTGCGGCTGATAAGGAATCATAAAATAACGTATGCGATAAAGGAAAGTTTGCTGTTAATATATTGCCACTTTTTAAAGATTTAACTTTAACGTTTAAAAATATGTGTAATGCTCATAAAAATGTATGCCCGGTTTGGCTTTATTCACCTGGTTCTTCGTTGCCAAAAGAAAGTCTTACAGGAAACCTATACAAAATTAGCACTGAAAAGCTTTAATTTGTAGACGTGATATTGCTTATTTGGTGAAGTGGCTAATGTGTTGCCCCTTCGGATCTCTCATGTACCAAAATTGAATGCGAAGAAAGACATGACAATGATGGCATTTCAAACTGCAAAATATCAACCTCTATTTTGCCTGAAATAATTTTACAACATTACCTGAACTGTGTCAATTTAGCTTACAAACTAGGGGCTGAGCCCGTGACTGCTGTCAGTATGATCACGTGCATAGAATATTTACAATGTTAAAAAATTTGGTTATCATACAAAGACTGAAATTTTTTTAAATATTCCTTTATCCACTGAGCCACTGTGGCCCCACTTAATTATAACTCAACATTGAAGCGAGACATTTAGAGTAAACAAAAATTATATTCCATCACCTTCATGTATCCATGCAATAATCTCTATGCATGAATACAAAACTTTCACAGGAAAAAGTAATTAAAAAATGAATTTTTAGGGTCAAAAGTCATGATTGCGTAATTTTTTCTAGCTGAAATTCGAACTTGACTTGTATTAGACCCTGAGGATTCGCTCTGCGAAATTTGAAGAACTTTTGTTGAGTTTCAAAGGACTTAGAAGAATTAAAGAGGGACGGACAGAGAACGTCTCCTTATATAAGGCTGTTCACGTTAAAGTGAGCACTTTTGAAATCAACCTCAGAAAAATATCACTGCTCCTACCTGCATATATTTTAATGGGCGCACTGAGTAACATACGCCTAGTAAAGTTGGCACGATGGAGGGGAAGTAGTTCCATGTCTTAACATCGAATTAAAAATACTAGGCAACCATTTGTGATGATTAAAATTGTTCTTGTCGCTTACTGTTTTATTAATGCATCTAACTGTAAGAATTAGCATATTTGTAAAAAATTTACTTTTCTAATAATTTCACAATTTCACTTGACGGACGCATGAATAAAGTGGTAAGGCCCAATGCAGTATAAATTTCACATAAGGCGGAAGGGTACAGAAAGTGCATACAAGTAGATCTTAAGCAGGGCTTTCAAAAGTACTCACTTTATCGCGAACAGCCTTTAATAGGATAACAATTAAGAACAACGACGTTATTTCTCAGTTCAGGTTACAGTAGAAACAACATAAATATATCGCAAGTGAGATGACTGAATTTATAAACCACAGATAACACTGGGCATACTTAATAAAATCCTTTCGTAACGCGCGTTACTGCCCTTCAGCTGATCGAATTTCCGCGATAATCTGAAGAGTTTTCTAGTGGTTTATTGCCCTAGTTTTTCACAGCATTACTAGGGGTGCGTCGAACTTTCTAGGTAAAGGCAAGCGATAGTATAAAATTGCGACGGGCCTCCAAGCCGGCAGATGATGAGTGGATAAGTGGCTGGAGTCTAAGCAATAGACGATTAGCGAGAAGAGAAGCGCGCCGCGAGAGAAGGGACCAGTGGGAGGAAAATCTGCGACTGCGAGCATCGGTGCAGCGAAGGGTAAGACTGACAGGCTGGACTATCGGACTGGATGCGTAAGTGAAAGACATTACGAAATATGGCAACAGAATGACTGAAAGTGTGTTAAAGGCTGTTCACGATAAAGTGAGCACTTTTGAAATCAACATTAGAAAAAAGTCACTGCCCTTACCTGCGTACATTTTAACGAGCGCACTAAGTGACATGCGTCCAGTAAAGTTGGTATCGAATCGAGGGAAAGTAGTTTCGTGTCTAACATCCAATAAAAAGTGTTAGGTAACCATTTGTGATAACTTAAATTATTTCTCTCACTCGTTTTTTTTCTTTCTTTTTTTTTTAATGCGTCGAAGTGTAAAAATGAGCATTTTTGTAAAATATTTACTTCTGTAATAATTTAACAGTTTCACTTGACCAACGCATGAATAAAGTGATCAAGCCTATGACAATGTTAATTTTACATAAGGCGGAAGAACACACAACGTGTATACAAGTACATCTTTAGCAGGGCTTTCAAAAGTGCTCAGTTTACCGTGAACAACCTATAATGATGAGTATAAGTTAATTGACTATAACCATACAGAAGTATTAAGAAGGACGTTATTTAGAGTTAAAATAGACATTCAATATAGCGCCCGCTGAGAAAAAAAAGCGTAATAGTAGAGGCAGACAAATTAATGAAGTCAATAATAACTGTGTGAACACATTATAATTAAATTTAGTTCTTTTATTTTTTATTAAGAACTCCATCCCTCCCGATTTTGGATACGCCCCTCAGACATCTTGCAACACTGTAAACCAGAAGAAAAGATAATCAGGAAAACATAAATAAAATAAAATAAAATAAAATAAAGAATAATAAAGCAGACGAAATTTTATTAAACGAAATATAACACGAAATAATTACTTAAGTCGGTTCGCGACTAAAATAAGCACTTTTGAAATCAACCTCTGAAATAAGTCCCTATTCGAAACTGCGTCAAACTGACCAGTGCGCAACCATGAATTTAGGTCGTATTAAAAGTGTACAGTATGTCCACACTATGAATAGTGAATTCATGTAATTCATTTTCTGAGTGTTTTATAAACACGAAACTAAGAATATTAGTAAAATATTTTTGTTCTGAAAAATTCTACAGTTACGTTTTTCTGACGCGCGAGTAAAATGAGGGGATGGGGGACACAGAAATAACAGTATACGTCAGGCGATATAATACAAAATGGGCAGAAAAGAAGTCGCTAAAAAAGGTTTTTAAAAGAGTCCAGAAAACATCGAACAGCCAACAGTACCTACTTCATGTATCAGCTTATATTTCGCGACTCATTTTCTCACTTCACCTAAAGTCATCCTTGAGATTCCTACACCATGCTATCGCTTTAACACACTGTAATTCACTTTGAGTGTGAACTCTGAGGACAGCGCGGCATTGCGAAGACATGAGTGCACGTCTGTTCATAAGGTTAATCAAGCAGGTGGTCCTGCATAAGAGTCCACTCTCAAGTTCTCGAAATCTCAAGTGTAAGATTCATTCATAGGACGTTCATTCACAAGGTTAAATAAAATATCACCTTAAAATTTTACGGTGTACTCTCTTAAGGATATTTTGAAAGACCCACTAGACGTTCCCTTGGCTTGGAGATTTAACATTTTGAAATTCGCGTGTAGGCAACAGTATTTTTTTTTTTTTTTTTAAAGCTGGTTGCTATGATGTTGGAGAGATTCGCAAGACTTCGCTTTCAGCCGGGAAGGCTCGATTTTAATGGGTACTCAAAATTCTCTAAGCTGTCTCTCCAGCCGTCAGCTCCTTCCCTATTTTCCCCTGCTTCAACTCTCCAAGTCATTAAGCCGAGAGCATTAATACACTTCTTTATACGCTATTCACGGTAAAGTGGGCACTTTTGAAAGCCCTGTCATTTGGAATATTAGTCAATAAATATATTTAATTTTAGCCTTAGACGCTAACTTCCGAGTGCGGTGGAATATATAGGATGTTCGGAAATTCCCCTTACAAACTTCTAGGATTTGTAGAGAGGACTTAGTAGACTTTGAATAGGAACCCGTGTCCGGAAACGTATCGTTTCCGTGCTACAACCATTTCAATTCAGATGTATCACTCGTCCACTTCCGCTGAGGGAAAGAGCAATATCTCGGATGTGCCTGTGTTGTTATACAATTGGGTAGGCAGTACATTACTGGAGACAATCTCCTGTTGGCACGGGACGTCTACCCTGCCTCTAACCCCATTGCACGTGCGATGATTGTTCACATACTCGCTGACGGGCTCTGTTCAACGGGATGCAGTACAGCTTCTTCCAGTTCGGGAGTGCGGCGTCTCTTTGGAGCACCACAGTCGTTCCTGTCGGCAGTGAAGGTACCTTGTTCTCGGAGCCGTTGTGCAACTGTGGCAAAAAGGGTATGCGATGGTGTCGCACGTTGCGGATAACGCTCTTGATATAGCCGACGAGCTGCCCTTCCATTACCTTCAGCTGTGCCATACACAAGGATCATGTCTGTGTATTCCGCAAACGTGTACTCAACCGTGTTAATCAGAGACACAAAGGCGCGTGCAATGGGACTCGAGGCAGGGTAGACGTCGCGTGCCATCAGGTGATTGTCTGAAGTAATGTACTGCCTACCCAGTTGCATACCAACACAGGCACATCTGAGACATTGCTCTTTCCCTCAGCAGAAGTGGACGAGTGTTACACCTGATTTGAGATGGCTGTAGCACGGAAACGGTACGTTTCCGGACATGGGTTTGTCTCCAAAAGATAGTCTACTTAGTCCCCTCTACAAGTCTTAGGGGTTTCTAAGGGGAATTTCCTCATACTGTATACGTTGTGTTTGTTACTTACATGACAACATTTGCATCAAAAAGTTTGTTAAATAATAAAAAATGAATGTAAGAAAAAAGTAACTAGGGCCTCAAAAGTGCTCACTTTACCGTCAACAGCCTGTACACATTACAGTGAAAAACCTTTCCTAACACCCAACCCTCTGTCCCCTCTCTGGGCTTGAAAGCATCCCCCACGAGCTGGGACTAAGTAGGCCCTCATGTCGGTGTCTGGAATCCAGTGGAGTGGAGAGATTTGGGCGGCCGATGAGAGTGAAGTGAAGTGGGTATGGAGCAGGGCCAGAATGCAAGGGCGGGGAAAAAGGGGGATCGCCGAACCGACCAGCGACATCGTCCGGCACGATTCCCACGTGTGAAGATCCGGGAGCGGCGCCGCCGGGAATCGAACTAGTTTCGACTAGTTGGGAGGCGAGTAGTCTAACCACTACACCACCGCGGCCCCCGAGGGAATCTGCTCCAAGTCCGTTCGTTAGAGTAGGTTTTATAAAGTAAACAACAATAATTCATTTTTAATTTAGTGTAACAGCAAGCATTCTTAGCTCATAGCCACCGAAGAGAGAAACCTTATGCCATGTCCACGTCGAAAAATACCTTTTATATGCTGTCCACGCTTGATTGGACACTTTTTAAATCAAACTTTACTAAGTGTCACCGACCCTTCCTGCATATATTTAAACTGACACATTGACTGGCATGGTTCAGTAAAGTTGGCAACTTAATCTTGAATTAAAGGTGTTGGGCAAACATTTGTGAATACTGAAATTATTTATTTTGCTTTCTGTTTTATATTTTGAATGCATGCACGTGTAAGAATTAGCTAGTATTTTCAAAATATTTACTTTTCAAATAATTCCCGTGTTTCATTTGTCCGACGCATGAATAACGTGATCAGGCCTATCTCTCTCTCTCTCTCTTTCCCTCCCCTATCCCTCTCTTCCCTTCTCTCTCTCTCTCTCTCTCTCTTCTCTCTCTCTCTCTCTGTCTGTCTGTCTTCTCTCTATGGCAATAGTTCATTTTAGATTGGTCGAAAATACAGCTGTGCATACAAGTAGATCTTAAGCAGGCTTTCAGAATTCCTGAGTTTACCGGGAAAGCTTATCAAAACTCCGCTCATATAGAAGACTGACGGAGTACACTTAGGCATGCAATACAGCACGCCTGGCCCAACTTATTTTCTGGAGAGATCTAAATTTTTGTAAAGGTCAGCCGCGAGTTGCACTGTCAGAAACATCCGTACATTCACGCAAATTTCTACGGAAATATGCCGTTAATATACGTAAACGCTCCGCAGTGAACAAAAAAGGGAAGTGCACTTCGTACAATGCAGAACCTCTCCGCACTTCCATCAACTTCGGTTTCGAGATCGAACTATGCCGAAGCTACACGACGAGTTCTTCGGCGAAGTAACTATAGTCGGTTCACGACTGGAACAGACTTTTGAACAACACCTTAGCCGTCAGCTGCATGTATCGTTACCACAGATGCGACTACAGTTAGTTTGGCAGCACGGAGAGAGAATATAGCTTGAATGTTTTAACTTTTCTTTTTTAATCTATTGCTTAAAAATGGGAGTAGGAAAGGTTCCGAGAAAGTCTGTTCCACTCGTGAACGGACTATAGAGAATTATCGCTCGAGCAAGTGGGCGTGGTAGTGCAGTGTCTAGACTACCCTCCTCCCTCCCTTCAGAGATGGGGGCAGTTTTTTCTTAACTTTTTGTAAAGGCAGTTTTCGATTGTGGTTTTATCTTGATATAGAAACACATGACTGAAGATCGCAGCACACAAAATTTCAATTCTACAGAGCTATAATTTTTTCAAATTGTATTTCAAGAATGTGGGTGTTTCGCAACTTTTTTTTGCAACGTGCCAAGACAACATTACAAATAGGTACGACGTGGCAATACAGCATTACAAATAGGTAAGACGTACCAATACAAAAAGTCGTAAGTTTTAATATGTCACTCTAAGGAGAAACCATCACACAAAATTTATGAATTTGTAAGGATTATTTCTGTGGAAGAGGTATTTCATTACAACACACTATTTTACGATTTTTCAGTATCTCTTTCTCTCTCAGAACACGTCACTCAAGAGCTGGAAAAAATAGCTACAGTAGGCGTTTTCAAGGCTATTTTCAACTACTGATATCCTGTATGTGCTCTTTTTTTCTGTTTCATCTGTGTTATGAATTGCGACATAGTCACATATCCAAGAGCCGTGATTTCACGGTGCAAGACTCCTGGGCTGTACACCCCGCATCAAGGGAACGAGTTACGCAAATGCTAGTGTTACGACCGCTTCACTAGTCACGCATTTAAATAGTAGCTCGAGGCAGAATATAGCATGAAAACTGCTACGTACTACAGCTGTAAATACTTATACATCTCCCTCTAATATGATTATCCCTAGAAATAAAAGTGTCTGCGAAGTTCTGTTTTAATAACTTCGGATTGAAAATAATATGTATAATCCGTTCACGGTTACTTCACACTTTTCTGAAGCCCTGCTAAAATTCTACTTCCAGGATATTCATAAACCAAAGCTTAACAAAGTCTAGAAAATTACAGCAAAGGACAACGCACCAAATTCGTGTGCACTCAGTTGTAATAATATTTTGCACAGTAACTATTTCTTACTAGGCATTACCAACACACATGTTTTCTAATGTTTATATTCGTATTTATTATAAATAATATTAGAATTTGTAAATAAAATACAGGTAAAACTTCAATTGAACGAAAACTTTCATATCAACAAAGTTATAAAACACTTGTGATATATGGCATATTTAGAAAATACCTAAGCACTGAATACATGGGGTAATTTTTCAAAAATTTGATTATTTTAAGAAGAGAACATTACATTGATCCAAAATACAATTTAAACATATTTTCCGTATTGTAAATATTATTTTGCATCCTTCAGATATTTCCAGTTTTTTTTTTGTCACAATATAAGCCTACTGAATATCTTCTAAACGTGTAATGGAGACTGCGACTAATCGTCCTACAGACTCTCTCCCAACTAAATTACAGCGCAGCACGATGAGGACTGCTTGCCAGTGCACAATCTTGCGGGTACGCGTCGAAGAACTTCCATTTGCCTGTTAGTGTCAACCTCATTTCTCTTCATTTTCAGCAAAATAGCTCCAGATATATGGATGGCTCGATTTTGTACAAGTGGCGCATCCGTCCATTCGTACATCTATCCATGCATTTTATAACGCTGCTACCTTGAGCCACACTTAACTCCTGTTCAATGCTAATCTACTTGAATACAATACACTATCTTACTCGAGGTACTGTTACGGGGATTGGCTACGACTCAGAGTTTAAGTAATGTAGGCGACACAAATGATTATAAAACACTACAGAATTTATTAATATCAAAGTATACAACAATCTCGTTACTGGATTTACCATCAGATTAACACAATGCGAAACTCTATAATTACTTAACTATATTTACTTCAGACAAACACTGAACCTTCTCAATACCGTCCCTAGTCTTATAGTCAATGTCAGCGCTAGTGACGTTGATTATCGTTTTGGATTCCCCCGACCTAGACCTGCACCTAAGTGTATAAGTCGTCTTACGACTGTCTAGATATGGCGAACGGGCAGAGCTCCTCTAGCCCCAAGTCTGAAAGGCGGTAGTCGTGATGATGTCTTCTTTGCGATCCAGGGGCTTTGCGATCGCAGCCAAGATCTTTGCGATCTTGGCTGCGATCCAGGGGCGAGTGCCCCTGGATCGCAGCCCTCTGCTGTTCTGCGCCTCGACACCTCCGTCGGGCAGCACGATGGTCGACGTCATTGGGGGGGGGGGGGTGGCGCCTGCTGGCCCCCTATTTATGTGCGGGGTTTTGTAAACTACCTTGCAGCATGTTTACTCAACTTATTAGTACGGTGAGGCGGCTATGATCACTACAATTTGTACACACGTACACATACACACTCACTCTTCTTCGTCTAAAACAATAATAAGCCGAATGAATTTCCCGCGAACCAGCTGTAACTCATGTAAAGACCCGTCGTTACTGCGATCTACCTGTCATCGCCAGTTAAGCAAGTGTTAGTGTCATCTTCTAAGCGTACTATAGGATTTTAATCAAGTTTGCAAACCACGCAGCAACACTGGCAATGGAAATCCAAGCCTTCTAGGGAGCAGCGTCAACATTGATGTTTCGCAATCGCCACTTATTTGAGCACGTTACCTTCTCATTGTTTCGGCCAGCGTGAGCGGTAACTTGACTTTGTAACATCGAAAATTGGCCAGCTTTTCCTACCGAAGAAGAAACCTAACAGTTCTTAAATATACCTTCTGAAGATTCCATCTTAGCTGGAAGCATGAAACACAATTCAGCCTTCCATCAAGGCGATATGGGATCGATTCCGGTTGGGGGGGGGGGGGGGATATCCGCGCCCAGTTTTAACATGTACAAAACGTGGCAGATGTTGCCTTTGAATTTTTCCGGAGTACTTCCGTTTCACCCGTTCTTGCATACCATCGAAGTTCCGTCTCAAACTCACTTCATAGGAACCATGAGCGTCACATACCTCCTCGTTAAGTTCCCCTGAAAATATTTCCTCTCAACTCATGAAACACACGTTTTGGACGCGCTAATACGCAACCTTGACACGTTATTGGGTTTCTCGAGCTCACCTCAGTGATGACATATGCATGGCTGAGAACAAACGCGGCTTGTATGAGAGAAGGCCAACATAAATAAATATAAGCACCCGAAGGCGACGCCACGGCGGGGCAAAAAGAATAAAATGGTAGAAAAGAAAAAAAGTGTGTTGTTTTCCAGGCTTTGATATTAGCAAGCGAGGTGCTGATTGACGAGTGGCCTAGCGAGCGCCATTTTGTAAGGGCGTCGGGACGTTTTGTCGGGACGTACAAAGCAGTTTTTATTCTGTCTGTTTAAGGCTCTACGTCATCCACTTTATCGGATTATTTAATTTCCTGCTGCTGATTTAAGATTTTGTAAGGTAAAATTTAAAATAAAATCACTATATAAGTTTAGCTCTTTGCATTATTCTACAGAACAGACGTGAAATACGAACGGAAAATGTAACATTTCGTCACAAATAGCATAATATAAACTTTAAAATGTCGATAAGTTCCTGCCTTTTCACAACTATTAAACAACACGCAGAGAAAATTAAGCACAAAATATTAAACAACTTGTAAAATGTTTATTTGATAAATAGTTCAGAAATTTTTTATAACCACCCTGAAGATGATATTATGGCGCGAAAACGAATAATTTCTTCATAAACTGGAGCTATAAGCGCTCAGCCTAGTGTGGGACGACCAGCCGCGTGATAGGACAGGGCAGGGTTTTACATGTTGAATAATTTAAGGCCTATCTCGGACACATTTCGCGATATCGCTTTCAAACAAAAAACCTTTTATGCCCTTTGAAAAAAAAAAAAAAAAAAAAAGAACCGTGCTACAAGAGAACAAGTTGGAGTATATAAAAAAATTGCATTTTTGTGTTTCTGTTGAGTCTGCAAATCTTAAGTTACCCGAAATTTTCTGCACCGTAAAAAAAGGTTTTAAGTAAAATTACCTTACATGTAAGGGAAGCTAATTACCTCTGCATGTAAGGTAAAATTACCGCTTGAATACAGAGTAAATCTACATAACAAAAAAAGTACTATTCCCTAATCGCACGGAAAAAAGTACCTGACAAAAGTAGGGGGGGGGGATCCCGTACAAGTAAGGGAATATTAAGTATATTGTATAATAACATTATATTAAGAAATATCCCGAAGTATTAGTACTGTTAATTTTTTTATTATCTATATCCACTAACGAATAGTAACCGAAAACTCAACTCTAAAATCCTTGACACTTGCTGGTGATGGGCGCGAAATGCGGTCCTCTGTCACAGCAGGCCGATACGCTATCCATAACACCACGACAGCGTGACAGCATAAGCGAATATTAGCGTGTTAAAGGATTGTTTTTTCCTCCCGTCCTGCCACCTAGCTGTTGAGACAATGCCGAAGAGATGCAAGCGTCGTAAGTCAATTTTCTTATCCATTTATGCGATTTTCGCTATGTACGTGAATTTTACTCCAGAGTGTGGTAATTATACCTCACATATAAAGATGCATAATGGACAGCTTGTATGAATAAACATTAAAAATTAATACCAAGGTAAAAAAATATATAATGCAATTATCAACTACTTACAAATGGATGAGGAGATCCACACGTCCTAAGGTAATTTTCCCATCCACGTATTGGATTTGCCACTGCCATGTAACTATGTTTCCCATACAAGTTTGCGAATATTAGCTTACACTTGTCAGGTAATTTTCCCAGTGTGGGTATCAAACAAAAAAAAAGGTCTATTTTTGCCCGGGCCACATTGCTACAAAATGCTTTTTGCGATATCGTTAAGTCCACATGTTTATGGAAGCCAACATAGGAAATCAAGAGATGGCAATCCTAGATAATGTCCCCCCCCCCCCCCATTTTGCCAACGTTGTGAGTTTTTGCCATACTGATGAATTTATTTTGCATAATACCTTGCGCCGCGCCGCAGCGAATCAGAAATTTTATAATGTGAGAAACAACTTGATAGAAATACGCAGTAGCAGAGCATAGTTCTTTCTAACGCATGGTCCAGGGTCGAGCTCGGGAGCTCCGACAGACCGCCATCTTGAATCGCAATCTTGTCAGCCACACTTTTTCCAGCCGCCAACTTGTCGCAGTATAGTTTCCGGCAGCCATCTTGGATTTTATTTTATCATACTATATCATTCCATCCACATTTTTTCATGCTCTCGCATTCCTATTCACATTAGTCACTTTTTCATGCTCTGTCATTCCAGCTCAATGTATGCCATCTTGTATTTCATTTTCTCCCGCTCTGTCATTCCATGACAGCGCCATCAACCTTGTCTGAAGAATGCTCGAGTTCATTATCCCATCATGCGATTTCATGCACTACCTTGTTACAAGCATATATTCTACGACATGTCAAGTACGCATATGCTAAGGACAGCAATACCAACCATACACATATAGGTATGCTAATTATACACATACTAAGCGTACTTATGCTAATTGTACATATAATAATTGCACTTATGCTAATCGCGTACACATCAATCTCACTGCCATCTTGCCTTCGTACCCCGCCATCTTGGATCCATACCACAAAACTACCATTCATGTCAGCTAGAGTGTAGCATCAAGGTGGTAGGGCCAGTGACGCCTTAAGCCCTCCTATAAGCCTAATTGACCATAATTTCCCACCAATCGAAGCTATAGTCACCAAATTCGTAGCATAGACATCACCCCTGGTGACGAAACGGACCACAGGGTCAAATACACCTTAAGCACTATTATAAGCATAGTTGACCATAATTTCCCATCCAACGAAGCTTTAGCCACCAAAGTCATAGCATAGGCATCGTCTCAGACGATGATTAGCACGACAAGGTCAATTACACCTTAAGCTCCCGTATAAATATAATCGACCATAATTTCCCGTCCACCGATGCTATAGTCACCAAATTCATAACATAGACATCACTCCCAATGACGAAAAGGATGGCAGGGACAAGTATGTCTGAAGCCCATGTATAAGCATAGTTGGCCACCATTTCTGAACTGTTTAACATATAGCCACTAAATTCATAATATAGGCATTAACCCCCGACTACGAAAATGTCCGCCGGTTCAAGTACGCCCTGAGCCCACTTATAAGCATAGTTGACTGTCATTTCCGAACTGTTTAAATTATAGTCGACAAATTAATATCACATACATCGCTCTTGACAACGAACAGGGTAGCAGGGTCAATTATGCCACAGCCCTCTTATAAGGATAGTTGACCACCGTTTCCCGAAAGAGCCACCTGGAAATGATGTATATATAAAAATAAACTGTTAAATTTTACAACAGTCATGTTGACAAGGTACTGAAAATGCATAATTTTATAAATAAAAACATAACTTTTAAACTTATGGACAAAAGTGTATCGAGCGACCTGTCTATGGATTTGTATGTTCAAGAGTAATTTGATTATGATGTAACATTCATCAACTATATAAAAAAAGAATTTTATAAATAAAAGTTATGTGTTTAATGTAATATAGTTTATTTTACTTTTAAAACTTACAGAAAAGATTTTGCCGAACAATATGTTTGTGGATTCGTATTTCCAAGACAGATCTGTAATTATTATGCCACAACAACATATTTCGAAAAGTATAATTTTATACATAAAAGCTAAGTTATTTATTTCACTTTTAAATAATTATATCACGCAGCATTTCTACGGAATCGTATTTGCAAAGATAATTCGAATATTATGTCAGAAAATGTTACTGAGGCAATGACTAGCACCATATTGAATTTTATAAGCATAGAATCGTGTACGTAAATATACCAAGTGCTATACTATATTTCGGGCTCGTGTTTTTGAGTAAAATGCTAATTTGACGCCATAAACTTTCACTGTTCACACGTGTTCGTTGCCACATTGACTTTAGTAGGCATGGTCATGATCTTAGGTTTGTAACAGCTAGTTTTAAATCAAAGAAGTAAACTTTAAAACTGTTCACTTCACCAAAAATGTTAATTTAAATAGTTGCTCCGGATAGCTTCTTTTTTTAACTGTTAGCTGTCACACAATTATTTATAAATATCTCACTTCAACATATAATGTCACTTTAGTATTCCAATTTAATGTAAGGAAAATAATAATAATATTGGAATTCAGAAAGACCAGGAAATATAATAAGCAAATGACTTGGGTAAAAAAAGGGTTGTAAGGTTTCTTTCTTTTTAATAAAATAATTAAATTCAAATACTAATCATAAATTAAATGTTCCTCTGATGAATATTTAAAATATATCAAAATTTCAAATTACAACAAAATAGAGTGTCAATGCTAATGATGGAAAATTCTGCATCAATCAACTCCAGCTCTCATTTACAAATGATCAGTAGTGGAGCGAACAACACTATTATAGGGATTATTTCAATGAAATTAGCTCAACTTCGTCGCTGATCCAGTTTTAGCGATAATAAGGTTTCATAGGACTTATCTGACGCTGCAACTTCAGGAATGGCAAACGATTGCAGACTCCCTCTCTCCGACTTGATGCAACCTCGCGAAGCCCGTTGTCGCTACTCTGATAAGCATAGTTGACTGCCATTCTACAGCTATTCAAGATATTGTCAACAAATCCACATCACGGGTATTACTCCTGACACCAACGACCAAGGTGATGTGGTCAATTAAGCCATAAGCCTTTTATGAAAGATTTTTAAAGTTAACTATAGCACATGACACGTCCACAACCATGATTATTTTGAAGAAACTTAAGAATAATATGTTAAGTAACCATATGATTATAACAGAGTTATGTATTTTTAAAAAATGTTAAACACATATTGTGTGATGTATCCACGGTCCAGTATATTTTTTTTAAAGAAATTCGAATACGAAGGCAGAATTGTAGATTACTTGCCTCCATTTGACAGTTTCTACATTGTATTAAAATAGGAATGCTTAAAATGTAGTGAAGAGTTTTTCAAACATAACTGTAGCGCATGATGTGTCGTCGGACGCGCATAGTTTCAAAACTTATACGAATACGAGTGTACAGTTGATTTCGCTAAAAAATATTTACGTACAAAGTGTGCGTGTTTTATTACTCACCTCGGCACGAACAGCAACATCGCGTTTTGTTCGTTCGAAGAAGTTAAAATTACAGGTTATAATAATTTGAATATTACTTCTGTCCAAGGAAAATTTTCCACTGCTCCATCAAGCGATATGTTACTATGATACAGTCTCGTAAGAAGAGCAGAAAAACAATACCGTCTCATTAAAGACGTTAAACAAAAGTCGCCCTGCCCCCTCTCCAAACAACAATAAAATAAACAGTCTCCCAACAGCGTAGCTTGGCCATAAATAAAAAAATAAAATGTTGAAATGGTAACATGCATTAATCATATGTTTTGTTACAGAACAGCTGTGGCGGAAGCATAAATTGTGGCCGAACTACTTTTCTAGAACTGTCAAAATTTAGTGTATTTATATGAAAAGGAGTACAGATGTCAGCACAGCTTCGGGACTGCTATCGACTGCGAAGAAATGTCTTGGAAACGACCTTGAAAATGAGCCATCGTTCATCCAGAGCGCATGAAATTTTCCAAATACGCAAAGTTGAGAAGCGAGAATGGGCCATCCCTTTCATTGTAAAAGTTGAATGGGATAAACCGCATCTATCCTCCCCCCCCCCCCACAAACACCACACCGGGCCGGTTAATGTCACAACTTTTACAAACAGAAGTACTTGCTCACGAATATTTTTGGAATACAAAAAAACTCTACATGAAAATTGTCCAAAACGTTTGGAAGGCACTCCTAAGAAAAATAATGCTTTTAGCTTTACGATACCTGCAAATATTTCACGTGTTAAATGCTTATCTTCGATAAGTCATAATTCAGTGCTACCAAATATGTTGTATCTGGGATCTGATTAAAAGGCCATTTATAGGCCTACATGTGTATGCATATTTGCAATATAACGTGCATATAAGGAATGTATTTAAAATATTTGCCTATGTGTGCTAATAATAACTTTATCTCTCACGTACATTGACGCTGCATTGTTTATTTTATTCCAGAGTTTTTCAAATAGTTAATTTGTTTATCATTAATATACACACACAAATAAATTGTAACTTAAATGTCTGTTGCAATCGTGATACGAAACAATATGTTATCCCGTCAGGAGTTGGCAGAAATAAAAAATAATATAGAAAACAAACTGCCACCTTGGAATTTGTAGAATGGAATCACTCATAAGATTAGCATATATATATATATATATATATATATATATATATATATATATATATATATATATATATATATATATATACACACACACACACACACACACACATGCACACACACATTGTTTGTAACTGCTTTTTATTTTAACATAATCCATGACTAGGACTTAAATACAATACCTTGACATCTTGTTAGATGTGTAGCTCATAGTTTACATAAGCTGTAATGCAAATGAAGATTGTTTCTTTCAATTTTACACAGAGTAAGAAATATTTGTTGCTAATGAGGTCACATCGTCTTTAGATCAAAGCATGGATACTTACTACATATATGCTGTTCCCGGCTAAGCGAGACTCGAGAAATATACATGTTGACAAATGTCACCGCCTCTATACCTGCGCATATTATAATGGCCACACTGACGGCGGCGTGTGTCCAGTAAAGTTGGTAACGGCGGAGGAGAAAGTAGTTCCATGTATTGACGTTAAATTCAAATAGTTAGGTAAACATTTGCGAATAAGGAAATTATTTATTTTGCTTTTTGATTTTTTAAATGCACATAAATGCAAGAACTAGCAAATTCGCAAAGAATTTTTTCTAATAATTCCTCAGTTTCACTTGACCGACGTATGGTTAAAATTAACAGGTCTATGACAGTGTTAATTTTACATACATGTGGTGGAAGAATACACAATTTGCATACAAGTAGATCCTAAGCAGGACTTCCAAAAGTGCTCAGTTTATCGCTAACAGACTTTATATATGTTCATGGGGGTTCATGGTAATGTAAAGGCTGTTCACAATAAAGTTAGCAATTTTGAAATCAACCTTAGAAAAAAGTTACTGTTCCTTCCTGCATGTATTTTAACGGGCGTACTGAGTGACACGCGCCTAGTGAAGTTAGTAACAATGGAGGTAAAGTAGTTCCATATCTTAACGTTAAATAAAACTTGTTATGTAACCACTTGTGGTAACTTAAATTATTTCTTTCGTTTCCTTTTAATTGTTTTAATGAATCGAAATGGAAAAGTGAGCAGATATGTAAAATAATTACTTTGTTAAGAATTTCTGTTCAACTTAGCCGACGCATAAATAAAGTGATGAGGCCCGTGACAATGTTAATTTTACATTAGGCGGAAGAATACACAACGTGTATACAAGTAGATCTTCAGCAGAGCGTTCAAAAGTGCACATTTTACCGTGAACAGCTTATAAATGTTTGTAAGTGGCGGAAGGATACACAAACGGAGAGCAAGGAGAAACAGAACGGGCTCTGAGAAGTTCTCACCAACCGACAACAAGCCGCAGCAAATTACCCGTCGTCTTCCTCGCGATCACTGGGAGCGTCGCCCATATTTTAAAAGACTAGGCGTGGTCAGGCCACGCCTTATCGCGTGCCGACTGCAATACATAAGGTCTGGAGGGCAACTTGACGTGGCGAAGGGGGAATACAGGGGCAGAGGAAACACAGAGAGAAGAGAGAAAGAGAGAGAAAGAGAGAGAGAGAGAGATTTAGCGTGGAAGTAGAAGAGCGCTAGAGGGAGATACACACCTCTCAAGGTCACGGGCAAGGTTGACCATAGAGTGCTTTCTCATTCCGTGTGAACGCGGCTGCTGAGTGAATTAGAAATAGCAGACGCTTTTAAAAAATGAAAACGGGTCGCAGGAATGAAACGAAATCTGGCGATGTCCTCTTATCACGTATTCTTTTGTTGTTTCAAAATGTAGTCCTCGAGGTTGAATTCTAAAACTGCATAATGAGGGCCGCGGTGGCTGAGCGGTTAGTCCGCTCGCCTCCCATCAAGGCGAACCGGGTTCGATTCCCTGCGAGGACGCCCCCGGATTTTCGCATGCGGGAATCGTGCCGAACGATGCTGCTGGTCGGCGGGTTTTCTCGGGGATCTCCCGTTTCCCCGCCGCCCTTGCGTTCTTCACTGCTCTATCCTCACATCGTTTCACCCTCATCGGCTCTCAAAACCTCGATGTTATGAACCTCCCAAATCTCTTCACTCGCTAACTATGACAGGTGAACTGCTGGGTCCGCAATTAAGGAAATCGCTGGATAGAGGGGGGAAAATGTGCCTGGTTTTCCGTTGGTTGTGTAAGTTTTCCATCGCCATGGTAGGTTGTCGACCTGCACAGGATGTATGAAACCGCCTGCACCGCACGCCAAGAAAGAAGGGACACCGTTAAAGTGGCCGGAAGAAGCGGCTACCGCGACAAGAATTTCCTTCCTATAACCTGTTCACAGTGAGTGAGCACTTTTTGAGGCCCTTCTAAATTTTTCCTTTCATCTTATTTTTACCTTCCTGCTGCTTTTTAATATAAACATTGCAATCTGACCACTAAACACAGTGTCTACATTTCACCACCCTCAAAATTTAATGCCTGAGGCTGCAATAAGATATATTTATTAGTGCTTAATGCCTGTAAGGGGTGCCTTAAAAAGTGCTCACTTTACCGTGAACAGCCTATATGAACGGGAACTGTAGGGCCGTAACGATCACCACAACAACATTTCATTTCGAAACCCGCAGTTGCAGCTGGCTGCCATGCAACGGCTGTAAGAGGCTCGCCTTGCAGAAACGTCGTGCAATAGCTCCCGTGCGTGAGATGAGATTTTGCTTTCTGCGCACCTCGTCTCACAGGATATCACGGCCAAAACACGGGGAGAAGAAAAAAAAAAGGTGTTTTCCGGGAGGGCGAGACCGTTGACATCACAGACAAACACTGAGCGGAAAATTTGTTGGAATTTGGCTTGTACAAGGCCAAATAAAAAAAAATTATACAGTTTATTCAACTAAATACTTCGTTGGCGGAGAGGTTGTTTTCAACTCAAGCGTGAATTTTGTTAGAGGAACAAAATAATTTTTGTTTGTTTTTAAAAATTTTGTTTACTCAACAGAATATTATGTTGGGGCAACTACATACTTGTTTGGCCATACACACAAACGATTATTTCGTTGGCTCGAACAAACCGTTCTCTCAGTGCACATGCATTCGTATAAACCTCGAAAGAGGTGTTTCATTGCCGGAGTTCTTCAATGAAAGGCTGTTCGGGGGTAAGATGAGCACTTTTGAAAGCCCCTGCTAAGATCTACTTGTATGCACGTTGTGTAGTATTCCCCCCTTGTGTAAAATTAAAACTGCCTCGCGCCTCGTCGCTTTATTCGTGCGTCGGTCAAGTGAAACTGCGGAATTATTAGAAAACTAAACACTTCCTAAATCTGCCCTTTTTTTTTACATTTCGAAACATTAAAGCGAAAGAAACAATTTAAGTCGTTGCGCATGGTTACCTAATAATTTTGATTTGACGTCAAGATATGGAACTATTTTCCATCCATCGTTACCAACCATGCTGGGCGTATGTCACACAATGCACCCGTAATAATATATGCAGTTAGGGGTACTGATGTTTTTTCTAAGGTTCATTTCAAAAGTGCTCACTTTATCGTGAACAACTAGCATGTTCACGGCCAAAGACAGAGTATGGGATGAAAATACACAGTGGCTGTACGGAATACCACGCCAAGCTTACGAATGTATTTTTTGTAATGCACCAACTGTCCCGGCAAACGTATCTTTTTTTTTTTTTTTTTTTTCCTACATTTCCATGTCGGGTGACAAACGCGCACCTACAGCACTTGTCGAGAACAGGTTCTGTTTGTGGTAACTTATCTGCTCCTGAATAACTCTCTCGATTTGGTTTAAACGTTGAATATAGTCCATTCAACCTAACTTCAAACTTTTTAAGTTCAACTTTTAGAAACCGAGTAAAACATCCGTCCGCTATATGAAAACATAAACATCGCCATGTGACGTTTGTACTTCAACTGTGAAATTTTTTATTTACGTCCTTCAGCTGTCCAAACAATGCTGGCGTATGTAAAAAAAAAAAACAAGTTATGTGAATGTTTATACTTCTTGACCATATTTAGATCGTACCTATTTATGAATTTTAACTGTGTCTGAATTGATGATAGTTATATTGGTGATTATTCACAGGTTATTGACAAATCTGTGTTATGTAATAGCACATTACGCATATTGCAGGTTGATATTTTGCCGTGAATGTTTTTAAATTTTGCACTGGGCTGGAAAAAGTGTACATCAAAGTATTCAGTCTTTCGTTATCGATGTCGTAACTAGAATAAATGTTAAAACAAGCAAGTATCCAGCCCAAAAAAAAAAAAAACTCATATCTACAACTCGTGTCTCTTATTTTATCATGTATCCATATGTGCATGCAAAAGCGGCGGACAACTTGAAGATGGAAGGGTATATAGTAAACAGACGCACGCCAATATGACTTATTTCGCTCATATTTTGTCTGCATAGCCCTAAGTAATTATTAGTGGGCTTTTCTTTTTGCCTTTGAGAATGAAATTTAGCACTTTGGGGCTGTGGAAAATGTACTAAGTCCACAGAAACGTCTAAACATATTGCAGGATCGTATTAAAAAAAAAAAAAAAAAATAGAGAAAAGTTACAAAGTTGTGATATGAACAGACGCTGTCTTCAAACAACTACCGCAGTCGTATTATTACACTGTTAAAAATCTCGCGTGTCAAGCCCTCGCTATCACGTACTGAATCAACATAAAGACAACGAATTCGGCCAACAACGCCATCTATAAATACTACTTGCCCAAACGACTCGACTCATGTTGAAGAAGTACTTATATTTACTCACGCGATTGAAACAAAAAAATATCATTAGTTACATGTAACTTGCGTGGGTGGATTAAAAGCAAACGCTCACAAATTTTATTTGGTAATTATTTAAGATATTTTCGCAGTAAGAAAAATACACATTCCGTTCAGCAAATGTTCCAAATTCAAAGTCGTAACCGTTCCAGTAGAACACCTAAATACAGATTTTAATAAATATTTCCAGATTTCAACTTTGTTTTAATTATAAAAACGAATTCAAACATCATTATTTACTATGCCTTAAATATTAAACACAGCAAAGCTGAAAACATGTAAACATCGTTTACCAGCTACTAGCGCTGCGAAACTTAATAAATGCGACTTTATTTTAAAGCAACAAGCTCGACCTATACAAGGTTCTTCCTCCCCAAATTGGGAGGGGGAAGGGGTGTTATGGCCTACCCCTCGTAATTTGCGATGATCGCCACGATATCTTACGCGTTTTCGCCCACATAAGGCAGTCGCCAAGAGCTATGCTCGCTTCTGAGGCTTATGCCTGGTTGCACCACATATTCCCCGATCCGAGATCGAATGATCGTAGTTCCGAACCAGAATCCAGTTTGATCTTGATTCCAATGTAAAAGTGTTGCACCAACGAAATTTCATGATTTTGGATCTCCGATTCGTCGATCTTGGTTCCAAAGTGAGAGATCGAGATTAGGTATGAGACATATTTTGCTATTGGTTCGTAATACATGACGTCATGGAAGTAGGCGTACTTTTTACTGTAGATAGAACTAGATGTGCGAAGTTTTACCTGTTTTAAGTGAATTATTGTACGGATTTTACTGAATAATATTCCAAGTGCGTATAATGTTGTTTTAATTTCCCAAGAAAACAATCGAACGTAGTTTTATCTGTTAGCGTATTTTGAAACTAGATTTGTTGACGATGGCTGCGGATTACGGATCCAGATTTGGAACCGCCAATTTAGGCTGTTCGAAATTAACTTTATCTCGATCTCCAGTCTAGCTCTGAACTCGAATGGTGCAACAGTTTTCTGTGTCGATTTTAGATACGATCTCGGATCGAATTTCGAACCACGATGGTGCAACCGGGCATTAGTAGCGCGCGAGTAGAAGGGCAGGGCGACACTGTGCCGCACACGCGCGACAAGTGCGCCATCGAGTACGCACAAGGCTCTGTCTAAACTGGCCTGCAACGTTCCCACCGCACCGCGTGTAACTATGAGACTTGTAACCCTGTCATTTCATTTGTGGAAAGTGTGTCAAGGCTGTTCACAATAAAGTGAGCACTCTAGAAGTGAACCTTAGAAAAATCTCACTGCCCCATAATGAATATATATTTTAATAGGTGCAGTGAGTGACATTTGCCCAGTAAAGTTGGTAACGATGGAATGGAAAATATTTCCATATCTTAACGTCGAATAAAAAGTGCTAGGTAAACATTTGTAATAACTGAAATTATTACTATCGCTTTCTGTTTTTTTTGTATACAGTGAAGTGTAGAAATGAGCAGATTAGTATAATATTTAATTACCTCATAATTTCAAGTTTTACTTGACCGACGCATGAATAAAGTTATGAGGCTGATAGAATTGTTAATTTTACATACGGCGGAAGAATAGACAACGTGCATTCAAGTAGATTTTTAGCGAGGCTTTCAAAAGTGCTCATTTTAGCAAGGTTCAATGTAGGTCGCTATCGCAATTTCGCTCGTGTCTGGGTAGGAAGTTTTGTGATAGTACAGCAGTCTGAAAAAGTCATTTATAAATATATATAACATGGGGGATATCTTTAAAGTACCGCATTCAGTTCTCGACTGGAGTATACATATTTATTTCGCTGGTAAACACAGCGGGGGAACGTTTAATAGTTTCGTCAAAAAAAGGCGTTTTTCGAAAATGCTGTAACGTAATTCTAAATTCAAGTAGGCAACAAACTTCCCAGAAATACTTAAATAAATTTTTTAGGCATTTGAGTATACCGTGGAGACAAAAATTACGTCGCCTAGATCTTATCATATTTACGAAATATTGAGAAACCGTGATAACACATTTCATCCCTTTTCATATCGCATTTCCATTTATATACACAAATCCGATGGAAATTTGGTACTTGAATATATTATGTGAACTTTTGTAGAAAACGTGAATTTCAGAATTTGCACCGATCTTCTACGCCAACATGATTTGAAGAGCTGTCGAGCTAAGCTCGTTTCTGTCACTATCTATGAGCAGAGAAACCCCATTTTTTATGCCTGGTTGAATTTCAAATCACTTTAGTTCATACATAATGTTACACTATGCGGATGTCTGCGGGGCGTATCTGAGTTTGTAAAGGATGGAGGTATTAATAATAAAAAATAAATAAACAAAAGTAAATTTGATCTCTAATTTATACACTCTGGCTCTATGTACATCAATTAGCTGTCTCCACTTTTACTCTTTCTATTTAACAGTATTTATATATTTAATGTTTACTTAAACTTTAATTAACGTCCTTATTGTCTCTCTTGATTACAGTTAATTAACTCACCCATTAGTAACATGCGTTCAGTCTGTTTCCAAAATTTATAATATCTTTCACTCACGCGCTTAGTCCAATAGTCCAGACTCCAGCCACGTCGTCCTTCAAAATGTCGACACTCTCAGTCGCCGTCTTCCTGTCCCCACAGCTGATCACGTCGCTCACTCGGAATCCATCAGTTCCAACTCCACTCAAACTGCAGCTCAACTGCCGGCTCGGACGGCCTGTCTCACATAAATAGCGTCGACCCTGACCATCTCGAAGGTTCAACTCATCCCGAGTTGCGCTGAGAGACGAGGTCAGTAATCCAGAGCATTCTTCAGATATCGGCCGAAAAACAATAGGCCTACTGCCAGGGCAAGTAGCGTGCGTAAAAAAGAGGTTAAAATGTGGCATGCTTTGAGTTAACTGATTGTTGCCGCCGCCAGCCACTAACACATTAACCCCTGTCCTTCACTTCGCTCGCGCGCCGGGCGCGCCAAAGTCAGCAACACTTAACAATATTGTTTCACGTAGTCGCTCCACATCCTTACCATCCCCCTTCCCCAAATATAAGTGCGTCGTTTCAAGGGCATCACAGGTAATCTGAGAAGAGCGCGCAGTTACAAATGGGCCGTCACATAGCAATTGACACGTGCCGCGATAAGACTATTGGGACTCGAGCATTTCCTGTGCTTGGAGGATCGAATGTCTTGGTATGGTCGCTGTGCGAATTTTCTGGTCATTACCCCCTCAGCCTGCGCCTCGTGTTGCGAAGAACCTTCTGGGCCAGGCGGTTTCTTCACACTTTTTAAATCGAACCTTTGAAAAATCACCCTATGTATGACATTCTTGGCTGTTTCCTAAACATATCATGTATCACAGGTGTTTTATATGTGTGTTATCATAAGGATACCTTATATATGGTAAATTAATTCAAGTTACATATTACCCATTAATTATAATATTTCATTTCCAATTAATATCAATGAAAACAGTGAGAAAATAAACGTATTGGTAACACCTAGTAAGAAATAGTTGTTATGCAAAAACTTAGTTTCAAAAGTGCTCATTTTACTATATATAGCCTCTGGCCTTTATCCGGAAGGTTCGCCGCACCCCAAGTGTAGCTGAGAGAAGCGTG
Source organism: Dryococelus australis (assembly GCA_029891345.1). Classification (NCBI taxonomy): domain Eukaryota; kingdom Metazoa; phylum Arthropoda; class Insecta; order Phasmatodea; family Phasmatidae; genus Dryococelus; species Dryococelus australis. The sequence goes on along the minus strand of CM057004.1, from coordinate 71,360,984 downwards.
GTCAGTAATCCAGAGCATTCTTCAGCTGTCTCAAAGACACCAGATCCCCAAGGTCAGGAGCGGCACCTGACCTGATAGGCATAACTGGCACACTTTGTAAATATTCCTTTGGCTTACCGCTGCCGCGCCACGTCTCCGGTTGCAACTGATAGCGCCCGCGCGTCAATAAATCATCCAACTGCTATGTCCTTCACTTCCACTCGCTCGCGCGGGACAAAGCAAGTATAAAACGCTTGTGATACATAATATAATTGGGAAACAATCACACATGTCATACGTGGGGTGATCCCTTGAATGTTTGATTTAAAGAGTGTAAATAAACCGCTTATTTCCCTTAAAAAAAAACCCCCGCGGCCAGTAACCAAAGAAAATTTAATTGCAGGTGTGTACGTAGTATATTGAGGTCTAACGTGCGCGGAATTGTTTTCGCGAAAATCTGGCGTCCCCATGCATGGATGATGACTAGTGTCTTCCGGTATAGGGAGGGCGTCCTTGAAGAACATCGGAGCGTGTCGCCCGCCTCCTGTTTGCACAGCGCGAACGAAACTCGTACACCAAGTGCGACCCTCGCGAAGGCGCGTTTCCCACGAGCCACGCCTTGCCACATTTGCTGTCACTTCCACACATACCGTGGGAACCGGCGCGGCGGCTAACGATGTTGTCTTGACAACGGCCCGGCTGCAGTGTTACCAAGTCGGCAGCCGGGAACTTCAAACGAGGAATGATTGTTAAACGAAATTACTTCTCACTGCGTAAAATTTAAAGATAACTATTTTAAACAAAATGCGACTTTCTCAGAGGCTGCTAAATTAAATAATAAAAAAAAAAAAAATTATTTATAAAATTTTATATGTAAATTTTAATATTACATTTTAGAAAAAAATATATTATGCACTTTTGAAATCAACCTAAGAAAAAGGTCACTGCTACTAACGTCATATATTTTAACGGGCGCAATGAGTGGCATGCGCCCAGCAAAGTTGGTAAAGATTGATGAAGAGTAGTTCCATATCTTAACGTCGAATAAAAAGTGTAAGGTAATCCTTTGTGATAACTTATATTATTTCTTTCGCTTTCTGTTTTTTTTATGCAGCGAAGTATAAAAATGATCACATTTGTAAAATATTTTATTTTCCAATAATTTCACAGTTTGACCTAACCGACTCATGGATAAACTGACGAGGCCCCGTGGCAATGTTGATTTTACATAAGGCGGAGGAACACACAACGTGCGTACAAGTAGATCTTAAGCAGAGCTTTCAAAAGTGCTAATTTTAACGTGAACAGTGTATATAGCAAGATGTTTTAGCATAGCAACATTCCGTAACCCTTTCAGACCCACTGTAATTTACGGCTTGGCTGAGGTTCGTTCTACCCAGGTTGGGAACAAAACGAGACTTCTTACGGGAGAGTCTGGCAAAGGGAAGATTTCTCCCGCAAGGTGCGCCGGTTACGAATTAGGGCCAGTTGCAACATCGTGGTTCGAAACTCGATCTGAGATTGTATCTAAGATCGACACTGTAAACTGTTGAACCATGAGAGTTCAGAACTGGACTGGATATCGAGATTATGTTCATTTCGAACTGCCGAAATTGACAGTTCAAAATCTCGATCCGAGATCAACAACCATCGTCGACAAATGTAGTTTGAAAATACGCCAACAGATAGAACTACGTTCGATTGTTTTCTTGGGAAATTAAAATAATATTATACGTACTTGAATATTATTCAGTTAAATTCGTACAACAATAATTCACTTAAAACTGACAAAAGATCACACATCTAGTTCTATCTATTATGAAGAGAAAAAAAACGCCTACTTCCATGACGTCATATATTACGAACCATTAGCAAAATTTGTCTCATACTTAATATCGATCTCTCCAAGATCGATGAATCGGAGATCCAGAATCATGAAATTTCGTTGGTACAACACTTTTTACATTGGAACAAAGAACAAACTGGATTCTGGTTCAGAACTAGGACCATTCGATCTCGGATCGGGGGCGATGTTGGTGCAACCGGCCCTTAGTAGGTGTTAAGCTGGCGGTAAATAGAGAAATTCTATTTATTTGTGCCTAAAAGTTCGTGTTCGGCTCGAATTGTGAAGCGGACCTATCCCAGGCCAAAATTTTAAGTGAACTTTATTCCGTAACTATTATTCGCCTCCTACAATGCTGTTTGCAAGAGCGACAGTGAAAATACAAATATATTTGGCAGTGAGCGAATACATAAGCTAGCTTATTTCAATGGAAAAACATTACGGATTTAAGTGCGAAATAAATATGGCCGTCATCAAAAAGAACTTTGTAATTTTCTCCGTTCCGTTTAGGAAACTGCGTAGGTAAGCCTTAAAAATTATGTTTTTTAATATACGACTTTATTTTTTCCATTCAGTTGTCATAATTAATTCAATAATGTTTTGATAAAGCCATTTTACGACATAATATTTAAATTACATGTGAACATATTTCATTATATTTCCACTTTCGCGTGAAGAACAAAGTTTATTCTTTATTCAGGTTCTAACACAATACAAATATAACTATTTTAAACAATTATATTTATTTAATGAAATTTGCAATTATTTAATTTACTTACATACGAAACGGAAAAGATTCCGGTACACATGCGACACCAGTGCACCCTGGCGGCGAAAATTTCTAATTGCCAAACTAAAAGCATTTAGCTTCCCAACACGGGTAGAATAAATCTTAACCTTGGTTAAATTCACATTATTTTGACATTTCCAGAAGGCAAATAAAACAGGACAGTTTTGGCTCATTGAAGTTGGTTGTTGGACATCACGCATGCGCACTCTACCTGACGTCCTCTCAACTGCAGCGGCGGGGGAAATGGACACACTATTGTGAGTTACCGGGTCCGAGGCACTCGTGTCCTGGGACTATCGTTTACGTCTTACGCATTTACCCGTTCTGAGAAGAGTAATTTCCGAGTCCAAATAATATGCAAATTTTTTTCCCATGCATTTTAAAATATATTCTAACTGACATACAATATTATCATATCTGAAAAACGTTATAGTATCACAAAAGAATCATCTGGTCTGGGAAAACCTACGGTTTCATTTTTAAAGAGGTGTCTGATCAGTAAATTGGTTGTGGTCAGTACACATATACGTATCGCAGGTCAACGTTGGCCACTTCAGTTATGTTCGCGGGACATCTACAATGTTATTCTGGAGACATACGCTGCGGGCCACTTGGAGTCAAACTTGAGGTCCCTGAATGGCCCGCGGGTCGCAGTTTCCCCATCAAGGTTGCTCTGCGTTGCTCGACACACGCGCACTAAAGTAGCGTGTTCGTAGAGGATGGATTAACCTTGGAAAAGCTACACGGTGTATACCCACCTGCTGTGGCAATCCACCCGGCGCGCATGCCGGGTCGATGCGGCGCGAAGGCGGTACTAACAACAGCCGAGCCCGGTGGCAGCAATAAGAGCAGGCACGTGAGCGCCTGCACGCTGAACGCCACCCAACTCCGCCAGCTTTAATAACAGAACAGTACCCGCCGTGCATTCCTCGATCCCCCACCAACGCGCCTTATCGGTCACAAACTGCCTGCCAAACTCCTGGTACCGCCCGCCGTCCCCATCAGGGGCTAGTCAAGTGTGAAGCTGCAAGATAGTTCCCAGTTCCCTCCTCCGTACTGGTTCACATTTCACGTGCTTCGACTGACTGCAGAGTCCCCAGGTGGGAGAACCTTCCAGGTTGACTCCACTCTGAGTGTTTCAGTTCATGGCGTAGTCAGGTGGGATCACCTGTCACGTTGGTTAATATTTCGAGTACTTCAGCTGATAGGATAGTCCCCAAGTGGGATACCATGTTACACTGGTTCCACTTTGGGTGTTTCGGCTGACGGAATATTCCTCAGGTGGGATCATCTGCAAGGTTAGTTCTATCTCGGGTGTTTGGGCTGACGGAATATTCCCCACGCGGGATCGTCTGCAATGTTGTTTACACTTCGAGTGTTTGGGCTGATGGAATATTCCCCAGGTGGGATCATCTGCAAAGTTGTTTCCATGTCGGGTGCTTCGGCTGACGTGATGGTCCCCCAAATGGATCACTTGCCACGTTTGTTTCACTTGGTGTGTTTCGGTTGACAGGGAATTTCCGAATACTTCCTTTTTTCCTCTTTCATGAGAAATAATATGTGAGATTATACCAAATCCTCCAAGTGAGGGAGTGGATTCGACTCGATTCCAGTGAGATACAGGGCGTTTCCACTTCCACAACCCCCCCCCCCCCCCCTTTCCCGCAACCGTAATTTGTTCCAAGGATCCAGGGAAAAAAACCCACGACTTTCCACTCGCACACCTCAGGTAACAAGTCTTGCAAGTGCAAAGGCTTCCGCCAAACACACGGTATGTGAGTTTCAGGGAATTTATCAGACATTCTGGAAAATCGTCCTATTCTTTCTTCAGAGCTTTTTTTTTTTGTCTAACAATGTATCCCTTATATTTAAGATCTAGCCCCGCACTGAGGCTTTTGCAATCCGTATTGAGAGGGGAATATATATAAAATTTTCTCTGAAAGTATGAATTATATTTAAATTTTTCAGCACGGCTTGTGAAGGAGGAATGCAAAGCTGAATTTCAATCGAAACAAAACTATTCGATCTCTATTCATGGAGTTTTGGGAATTCTAACAACGGACCTCAATCTCCTCTTCTGGGTTGTCTTGCCCCTGTTTACGTGTGTGGTGACGGCATAGATAACAAAAGCAAACAGGTGTACCCCGAGACACACAGGCGTAGAGGTTGCAGAGTCGTGGAGTCCAGACCCCACCGGAATTATCATTACAACCATGGACCATCGAATATTCCATCACATATTCATAAACTGGAGTTCCTCCTTTACTGTAACTTCCGCATCTTACCTTAAAATAGCAGTTAAGTTCTGTTTATATTTTTACTTCCCTTTCAATATTGAACGTATTTTAAGTTATGCATTCGGGACGAGGCGAGCATTAGTAGACACTGTAGGCTATGGAAGTCCAAAACATTTTGCTGCCTGTCAACCTAATCACAAGAATAGGCGGTAGTCATACGACGTTCACAGTCTTATTATTTTTTAATAACAGAAATGCCTCTTAAATATGAGTTCGCTACAGAGATGTATAGTTTGAACTAAATAAATTGGAGTCAAAATGCTTAACTATCGCAAAAATGATTTTTTATTTGGACTAAATTTTAAAAAATATATAGAATTTAACTTATTAGTAACGGATTTACTATACAAGTTTATCGTGTGAGATCAGTGGCAATAAATTATTCATTATTTACCAAGGCTGAATGCAGAAATTACCAGTGGGCTAACAATAGTGATATTTGGGAATAAAAAAATATATATTTTGTGTCCTGACAAAAAAAAACATCAAAACTGAAATGAAAGCTTGGTCACCAAGGCCTAATTCATTTTATATAGCTACATCCAACTTTTCTGAAGCCCTGCTTAAGTTCTACTTCCTGGATATTCCTCCGCCTCATACAAAGCTTAGAAAATTACACTAAAGAACCAACGCACCGCATTCCTGCGCATTCAGTGTAATACTAATATGTTGCATAAGAACTATTTCTTACTAGGCATTATAAACTCGCCTATTTTTCTCTGTATTTATTCATATTAGTTGTAAATGAAATATTGTAATTTATAGATAAAGTATAAGTAAAGGTTTAACTAAAAAAAAAAAGGTAAAGGCTGTTCACGATAATGTGAGCACATTTGAAAACAACCTTAGAAAAAAGTAACTGCCCTTTAATGCATATATTTTAATGTGCGCACTGAGTGACATGCGCCCAGTAAAGTTGGTAACGATGAATGGAAAGTAGTTCCATACCTTAACGTCGAATAAAGTGTGTCAAGTAACCATTTGTGGTAAAATTGATTATTTCTTTCAGTTTCTGTTTTTTTAATGCATCGAAGTGTAAAAAAGCGCAGATTTGCAAAAATGTTCTTTTTGTAATAATTTCACGGCTGCACTTACCCACGCATTAATAAAGTGATGACGCCCATGGCAATGTCAATTTTACATAAAGTGAGAGAATACACAACGTGCATACAAGTAGACCTTAAGCAGGGCTTTCAAAAGAGCTCATTTTACCGTAAACATGTAGGGACCTGAAGAATTCGAGAATTAATTTTTGGACAAGCTAGAGTTCAAAACACGTGTGTTTAAATAACTTTAGCCATTGGTCCACGCGGTGTTTGACACCTCCTGGAGAACGCTTGTCCAATAGTCGCCTTCCACTGTGACAGCAGACAACCAATGTGCAGTTAATATAGGCATATTTGTGCATAAGATTAACGAGTCCAGCCTGCAGGTCTTTGAACTCGCGAATTTATTTCCAGTGTACTTATTTCTTCGGTACGCACATCACGTTTACATGGTTATAAAACGAGGGCGGTCTTTCATGATTCCAGGGGGGAAAAAACGGGGGAGCATTAGAAAAAAATCACAACAGCGAAGACGAGTGCTGCTAAAGCTTCTTACACAATAGAAAACTTTAGCATTTGACTTTACGTTTCCTTTCCTCTGACGAAACCACCAATACACAATACAATATTGTACAGTCAGAGTTCAGACAATTGAACATCGGTTCTGCGAGCTTCGTAAAAACGTGTAACTTGTAATGAAAATAATTATGATAATATCCAGGAATGCATTTAAGTAACTTTTTTTTTAATAGGCTTAAAAATTATGTTAGAAGTTATTTCAAACGAAAAAACTCATTTGTTTACTTTATTAAAATATGTCAATTTCCTCTTCACATTATATTCGTTTGCCATTTATTTAATTTAAGACGAACTTTGTTTAATACACCGAGTTTAAAATCGCCCCACAATAAAATAACGCACTTCCCACATAATCTCTGTTAGATCTCGGCAAAATGGCTGCTTGACTTTACCTTTGACAGGTCGATTGTGTAAAGCTCCATAAGAAACAAAATGTCAGAAAGCAAACGTAAAGTCAAACGTTAAAGTTTTCAATTGTATACGTCCCTTAAAGAGGGATGTGAGAGGACACAAGCAGCAGAAAAGGAAGGTCGAGCAGATGGGGTGCGTAGCGGTCGATTACAGTCTCTGCGCCACTTAACGAAGTAATCCGTTTAAAAGAGGAGAGTCTAAACTGACAGGGGCCCAAGCAGCCAGCCATCGCTCACGACGTTAGAACGGCCCGGCGTAACCGGTCGACCCAGGTAATTGGTCGGAAATGCGGCGGCTTGCGGGCGACGCTCACTGCATTAGGGCTGCAACTGTGCTGGAAGAGTCCCCCCCCCCCCGCCGGATAGACAATTTAACAACTGCGAGCGTTGTATTAGGAGGAAGGGGAGGGTTAACTACAGTGCGTGGACGGGAGAACTTCTCCAGCGCATGCCACGTCGGGCGAGGCGGACCGCGCGAAGCTAGCTCCACAATTCGCGTACGTGTAGTGGGCTGTGGGGCCGCGGTGGAGCAGTAGTTAGAGCGCCCGCAGCGACCTACCTGAAAGTATAGGCCATTCACGGTAAAGTGAGTTCTTTTTAAAAAGCACCCTCTCATTTGGAATAATAGTCAATAAGTATATTTCATTTTAGCCATAGAGGTAAACCTCCGTGTGCGGTGGAATATACAATCTGTGTTTATTACTTACATGCAATACTTATTTAAAAAGGTGGTTAAAATATTAAATATGGCTGAAAGGAAAAAGTAACTAGGGCCACAAAAGTGCTCACTTCACCGTGAGCAGTCTATAATCCGAAACATCAATCATGTACTGCGCTACACACGGGGAGTATAGAGAGGTTTGGGGCCGTCTTTAGAATCAACGAAGGTGAAGCGAGGCGAGTATGGAGTTAAGAGTTGAGAGATTTGGCCGGCTCTTAACGAGGCCGATGAGGGGTGAAATGAGTGAGGATGGAGCAGCGCGGAATGCAAGGGCGGGGAAGCGGGGATTGAGAAACCAACCGAACCAACCAATGGCATCGCCCGGCACTATTCCCACATGCGAATATCCGGGAGTGGCTCGGCCGGGGATTGAACCCGGTTCGCCTTGGTGGGAGGCGAGCTGTCTAACCGCTCAACCACCGCTGCCCTCATTCTACTAAGGAAACCATGTGATTTATATTACAAATATGAATTACATGAATAATACTATATATCACACAAAAATCACAATTATATTAGATAGCGGAGCGAATTTTTCCAGCCGTTACGTTGCTTTTGTGCGACACAAAAAACCCTGACCAGTTAAAAAATGTCGCAGTTTAACGTACACTAAGTCATTCATAAAGAACGTGTTACATTCACTGGCGAGGATACAAATTCGTACGAATCTGCATTATTTTCTCACCATTTTGACTTGATTCTGACCCACTGAAGTAATTATTAATTTTAGTTTACAGGAAAGCTGCGTATTCCACATATATTTGTGTAACCGCACAACAAATTTTTCTCGTGATAAACACATTATATTGAAGTAACTCTCTATATTTCGTTTGAATGAAAATGGCAAGGACGGATATTCATATGACTATGAATTTTGACGGTGAAGTGAACATTTGTTTTATCGAATTATTACGGTTCGTAAAGGAGCAGAAGGCTGAAACGATTTCCGTACGAATAAACGCTTCGGGTAGCAACTGGATTCGTAGCAAATTGTGTTTATGTGATGCGCGTAACCGTGCATAAGTGCTTCAGTGTCAGTGATTTCGAAAAGCTCATCAGATTTAACCGACAGACAACAGTAATCTGTGAACTGACCGCGTACAGTAAAATTGCAGCGAAATGAAATTACGGTGGACTCTACTTGCATTAGGTTTTCAACAAAAGTGGGACGCGGTGAGATATATACTGTACAGTGCGCGCCGCGAGTGCTGGCGGACCGTCCCGCCACCTCTTGGGCCGCCGGCACGGCCCAGCTGGCGGCGACTGACATTAGTGACGGCTCGGCTATGTACAAACTGTTACAAAAACATTCAGCGCGCATCGGCTAAAGCGCCACTGATGATACATAAACTAATGTTTTTAGCACGGCATCATGCTGGCACGGCAGGCTACGCGAGGAGGCAACTCTGCCCTTGTCGGTCGTACCCCGTAAATTCACCCGCCAGCAGTGTGGCGCTAACCCGTATTAATAAATGTGAATATTCACTATCTAACAATTTTCAAAGAATATAATACCAAGTTTGGTGATAAGCATTTGGAATAAATTCCTTATTGCTGCCATCCTAACAAAGATGGGTTCCTGTCTGTTTTCCTAATAATACGTGGTTCTCAAATGCCAGTTTACACAGGGGTACACAGGGGATAACTTAAATAAGCTAAGGATAATATTGCCTTTGAGATGGAGTTCAAAAAGCAAGGCAAAATATATCGCTAGGGACTGAACAACTCGGGATACGTCTGCGAATTTACGTGAACACGTCTTTAAATTTGCAACCATAGTGGGAGGCAATCCAGAAAATCCGATGATAACGAAATCGGGGTATACAGTTTGGCATTGTAGCTCCGAATCTATCGTCTACATTCAAAATTCAATTACACCACTCGAATGCCAAAGGATTAAAGAATATGCTACCTTGAAAGAGGACTGCGAAGCATCACGTGAGTTTGGGGGGAGGGGGGGGGAATTTGAGTTCGTTTCGTCGCGTCTCATAACTTCCGCATAGTATAACTTTTGACTAGGAGAAGCTACGACGCTCGTTTAAGTTTCAGTCGACAGTTCTCGTCAAGGTCAATCGAGTGCGTGTATAAAAACATTTGTTTGGCGTGGTTATGGTGAAACTGTATGCGTTTAATGTAAAAAAAAAAAATTAAGAAAACTTAACACAATTTCAGCCTATACTTGTCAAAAAGCCAAGTCGAAATACAGAAATCGTATACGGTTGGAAAGAGCATCTCAAAAGCAATTCAGTGATACCCATAAAACCCCATATGATCGAGTGAAGCGGTCCCGGGAACGTAAAATAAACATTAAGGCGTCCGAGCGCGTCAACGTAGACGTATTCATGCAAAACAAACGGTCGTGTCCCCAACACAGCCAAACCCAATTTTTTTATTTTGAATGTTACTACTACACGTCATATTCCCCTTTTATTTTCTGTGGCGTTTTCTGATGTTATTACTTTACGCTCATTAAATAAATATATTACCAGTAGGGTAACCCGATGAAATGGCGAGCAACATAGACGTAGACAAAAAAAAGTTTTATTTTGTCTCCATCCAAATATTGAAAAGTTTCAGATAGTTTCACATGATCTCACTGCAAGATGGCTTCAGTTTTCAATAGCGTCTCATGCACAAGGCTGGGTAATGCTTCCTGGCTGTACACCATGGCCATTGAGTAAGGATACTCAATGCCATGGCCAAGTCATTCTCCGTCTCTGTTTTTCTAAGCTACTTGTTCCGTCTCTAATGACTTCGCTGTCCGTGAGGTGTTACACCCTACCTACATAAAGGCCGTTCACGTTAAAGTGAGCATTCTAGAAATCAAACTTTGGGAAAAACCACTGCCCGCAACTGCGTATGTATAACCATGTGTGTCACCGCACATGCTGGGGATGAACACACCCAGTTATGTTGGCTACGAAATTTAAAAAGTAGTTCTAAGAAATAGCGCTGTATTGCAAGTTAAATGTTTAAATTTATGGCTACTTAAGTTGTTTGAAGTTTATTTTATACAGTTAAGAGCAATTATTGGCGTAAAGATAATGTATTTACTGCAACTCATAATTACATAGTGTCACGTGATCGACGCAACGGTCAAAACCAACGGCTCGTTGTTGTGGTTCCTTAATGCTTGTTGCTTGGCTTTGCTTGCGTGGAGTGGTTGCGAGGCAAGCTGCAAATTTGGAAGCTGGAAGTTGTTGTGTTTTGATATTTCTCATTTATTTTACAATTTATCTGCAATCATCATTGTTTTACTATAGGTCGTATAGTATTTAGTTGTGCTGTAGTGATTTTGTGTAAAGTCGTGAGTTCCAGCAAACTACGTACGAATAGTCAGTCAGGAAGACATTATAAATCTCGCCGAAAGTATTCGAAGACAGATGAAGCCGTGCAAGGTCATCGAACGAGTTGCAGAAATAATGAAAATTCCAACTGCAACTGTCCGGAGGTTCAGTGTAAATGTGTTTTTACGACGTGTTTTCCCCGCTTACCCCAGAACGTTATTGAATAAAATCGCCGAAGAAGAACAAGTAGGAATCGGCAGTTGGAAACGTGATATTATAAACGGAAAGTTAAATAACAATAATGAAAGTAAATGAATGACAGCAGAAACGCGACATTAATATATTCAAATGAGTTTCCGAAGTACATGTTATATTTTAAGTTTGAAAAATATTATAAAATGTTATGTGTACCTATGTACCTACGCCTATCTGTTTAACCTTTCTATTAAATTTTTCTTGATAATAAGTGAAAATTTTGCCGGTAATAATTATACGTTAATTTCACGCGTTTTTATATCACTGTCTTGTTTTGTCAAGTAGGCGTAACCTCAAATGCATCTGTACGTATCTACTTATGACCAGCCATGTAACCTTTCTTAAATCTGCCTTGAAAACAAGTGCAAATTTTGCCGGCAGTAATTATACGTTAATTTTACACGTTTGTATATTAGTGTGTTGTTTTGTAATGTAGGCCTAACCTAAAATACGCCTGTACGTATCTATGTATGCCCAGCCATGTAACTTTTCTTAAATCTGCCTTGAAAACAAGTGCAAATTTTGCCGGCAGTAATTGTACGTTAATTTTACACGTTTGTATATGACTGCGTTATTTTGTAAGGTAGGCCTAACCTCAAACTTGTGTTCATGTCGTTATTCATCCAAAGTTGCAGTATTAAATTTTACTATTGTTAATATAACATAAACGTCACAGTTTGATGCTACACGAAAGGTGTTCCAACATCCTATAAACTATAAAATCTTGAAGCTGGTTTTGTTAACTATAGACCTCTAGCTGTGCTTGTTCCCGACATTATTTCTTGATGCAGGTGTAATTATTTTATTTGGTAATGCTTGCCGTAATAAGAATTAGAAAGCATTCATAATTAATTGTCCACAGTTATAGAATAATTCCACGTTTAAATTTCTAAATGGATGTTCGACAAGACAACTTGCTACCTTTCGAGAAATATCAACTAAGATAGTATGCGTTCTTGAGTAGGTATAATTGTTTGTTATACCTGCCACTTGGGCCGCAAAAATATTGTAGCTATTGAAATTTAATGTAACTGTAAATTACACCGCATAGTCAACACCCCAGACTCCCAGAGCTCCTGTTTTCTTGCGAATGGATGTTTTGTAAAGGTTAGATTAGATTACGCAGTGTATGTGTTAAATTAAGTACAGTATTTCTAAAGAAGCTGTATGAGCTAGCTTTCAATAAGGGCCGGGCTACAATTAACACACCTAACACATTCACAGTTATGGCGATAGTCACATAGAAAACACAAAAGCACAGTGGCCTGGCTACAATTGATATAATGATAATAATATTAGTTTGTTTATGTTACTACATTTGTACCGAAGAAATTAAGGTCTGTAAATAGTTTATTTTGAATTGTTTGCTGTTCTACTGCACAGTAGGTGCTGGATGGTCAGTGGCGGTAAGGTTTGTACGATCAGGTAAAGGTATATGCATTTTGCAGCTGCGTGTTTGTAGTATACACATATCGGTAATGGGTGGGTACTATTTGTTATTGGAGTTCAAATGTGTTTATGTATTTGTCATGTTATTTTCTAAAATATGTTATTCATTTTTGGTATTTAGTATAAAACAAATATAAGCGACTTTTTTACATAATATATATAGTTTTTGCAAAATTTATTCTCAATGTTCAAATGTGTGTTGCATGGTACGATAAGGTCATGTATATTGAGTTACTTGTTAGCATAAATGTCATTGTGACATGTTAACATGTTGGGAATCTTGTTAATATAAGTGTCATGATAGTTTTACATCTTAGAAATTAAGTTGTATATTAATATGTAATTTTGTTGTGTGTGTCGGATGCACACTAGATAAAAGTAACTTGCCTGTAAGTATTGCTTTTATAATTTGTCATTTACATTAACATTTTGCTGTCATTTGTGGATATATATTGGTTTTACATTAATAATAAGACATTTCTTTCAGCTTTGTGTGTGCACGCATGAACCATATTTTGTATGTGTAGCAATTTTCTTGAAATACTTTTCTCATCTAAGTTTTCAGTTTTGCTGTAGTCATTGCAATGAAGGAACTACAGCAATGATGAGAGTCCATGCACTTTACCTGTAAAATTGGTTTCTTGAGGTCTGTGTGGGTTTGACAGAAAGAAAATGTCGCACCCATTTGGGCCACAAGAGACACTGGTAATGTGGCCATCGCCGGATCGGCATTTCACTTAGCTATAAATAATATACTTTATTTTTGAATTATTTTGTATAAATGAAGGTGGTGCCAATTCAAGCCTGGTATACACTTCTGCTATCACTTCAATTCACAGTATAAATGTTCAGTTCTTTTTTGGAGGGTCTCAGAAGGGTACGAATACCGAGTAACGGTGTCAAAAAAAATGCATGTATACACAAATTCATTCGATGATATGTTTATATTTTTAGTGTAAATAATTTATATTTAATATATACGTAATAGGCCTATGTTGGAATATATTTATCTCCATTTATAAAGGTGCATATAAAACTATCCTTAAAATGTACATATTCATGCACATATTTTATATATTTTACTTTGTTTTTTATATTACATATTTTTATATACTGCCACGTTAAGTTTATTAGCACCATCTACTTCTGTGCAGTGGTGTACTCTTTGCTCCACTCAGATGCCCTCGCTTTACCGCGCTGTTCTGCCTTCCTACACACCCCTTTCCCCTTCGTGAGTCGTTATTTTTTTTATTTGTCGTGGTTGTTTATTTAAGGCCTTGCACGGCCTCGTTCTACGCTTCAGACGTCTGCTACGTTACGCCGCTACCTAATGCCTGCAGGATGTGCGTTTTTTCCTGATGGCTTAGTTGCACTTAACTTCGGTCAGCTGAGGCCAAATACAGCTACCATGTTATCAAGCTGACGTTTTACTTGTCACGCTACAGAGCGATGGGGTACTCAGAAAACGGTGAGTAGTGGGAAACGTTAAGTTTGAGGTACAATTTTTAAATGTTTGGTAATTTGTGTAACAAGTGGTGTTGTACCTTGAGTGTGCAGTAGTGCTAGTCTATTTCAAAATCTGGATTTGGCTGCCCTTTCAAATTATTTTTCGGCTTAACTAATGTGTGTTCTTTTTTAACGTGTCGTGTTGGTCCTTGTTCACCGTCCAAGTTTAATGTATGCTATTTCACGGTTTCCATGACTTCATTGCTAGGGCGTTCATTTTTCTATTGTTTGTTGTGTAAAGTTTTTGTCTATCGGAGCTTTGACATGACCCAAACAATTAATTATGTTACATATTTTATATATATATATATTGTATATTTTGCACTATATATATGCATACGTATATATGCATACTTATATATATGCATACATATATACACACGTATATACATATATATAATGTGTTACATACATCATATATGTTACATGTTTTATATATTACACATGTTACATTTAGCAGTCCTGAATGTAAACATTGAGTTTATTAACATGTGGCAATCACATGGCAATGTTTGTTTACATGTGGCGGGAGGATACATAATGGGCAAGAAAGTAGAACTTTAGCAGGGCTTTCAAAAGTGCTCACTTTATCGTGAAAGGCCTATATCTATAAGCTATTCACGGTAAAGTGAGCACTTTTGAAAGCCCTCCCATTTGGAATAAGTCAGTAAATTTATTTTATTTTAACTTTAGACGTTAGCTTCCGAGTGCGGTGGAACATACACACTGTGTTTATTACTCACATGACAAAACTGATAGAGAAGATGACTAGGGCCTAAAAGTGCTCACTTTACCATGAACAGCCTAAACGACAGGACACGGTGTTAAAAGTATTTAGGTTTTATTTGTTGAAAGTCTTTTTTAAGCGAAGCTTATTCGAAAATGGAAGGGAAAAAACAGTACATTTAAATGAGCCACATTTTGTTTGTCAGTCTGTACACAAGGACCTGACCTACATAGTTTACGTCAGCAAAGTCACGTGACCTATTGCGGAGCTGGGTCGTAATCGAGTCCATGTGAAGCTGCCAGCCACGCGACTGCTATTACTGCTTGGACGTAGCTATTCGTGTACTACCCTACATTTAGGCCACGTCTACCCCATCCCCTCGAAAGGCGATGATACAATAGCAATGAAAACAGATTTTAAGAAGCATACTCCAAACAACTGGTTATGTATTTCATTATTTATTCTGAAACTAGGAGTTTAGCCCGTGACCGTGTTGTCAGTATGGTCACGTGCCTAGAATATTTACAATGTTAAAAAATTTGGTTATCATACAAAGACTGAAAAAAAGTTTGATATTTCTCTATCCACTGGGCCACTGTGGCCCCATTTAATTAACTCAATATTGAAGCGAGACTTTTGGAGTAAACAGAAATTATATTCTATTACCTTCATATCTCTATGCAATAATCTCTATGCATTAATACAAAACTTTCATAAGAAAAAAAGTTATTTAAAAATGAGTTTTTAGTGTCAAAAGTCATGATTGCGTAATCTGATCTTGCTGAAATTCGAACTTGACCTGTATTTAACCCTGAGGATTCGCTCTGCAAAAATTTTAAGAACTTTTGTTGTGTTTCAAGGGACTTAGAAATATTAAAGTGGGACAGCCAGACATCGTCCTATTATAGAATATGATTTCCTGACGACATTTCCCTGACTTTTCCAAGTATCCTGTTACATTTCTCTGACCAACGTATGCCGCAAATATTAAGAATATTTTTACGTTGTTTCCTAAAATAAATTACAATATCTTTTGTGGATAACAATAACATAGCGTTAATTTAGGATGCCTCCCTATGAAAAAAAGTAGGTAGATACACAGACGGCAAATGGAAAAAAGGAAAATATGCACAGAGGATAAATACTAGCATTCTTCGATCCAGAATAAAGTCATGATACAAGGAAAAGGCGCAATACAATGTATCAATTTAATGAGAACCACAAAGTGTTTGAACTATGTATTATTTTAGCAAATAAAACATTTTTCTTGCAAAATCTTACAGTTGCACCTAAAAACATATTTTACACAATGCCAATGCTTGTAACAACCAAACAAAAATCAACCGAAAAAATATGTTTAGTAATAGTTACAATTAAACATACTACAAAAATTGTCCCCAGGCTCATAAAACTTGCTATTAAGGTGGAATAAGCTGAAGTAACAGTACACTTCATAAGATGGCATGTAGCAGCAGTGCTAGAATCCAATATTGATTTGCTTATTAAATACATTTTAAATTAGTTTATCTTATTTCCCTGACCACACACAAATTTCCCTGATATTTTTTCTCTGACTTTGCCAGAAATGTAAAATTCCCTGACTTTTCCGGGTTTTCCCTGATGCCAGCCACTCTGTACTAATCGGCCGCGAATGTCCGCGAGTGCTGAGAGGAAACAGACGATGTACCACAGAGTGCTGAGAGGAAACAGACGATGTACCACATCCCTGCTGTGCACACCAAGTCATGGCAATGCGACTTTCATATTTTGGACCTGTTAAAGAAACTACTGAAGAGATTAAGATCCGACACTGCAAAGGATGCAGTTGGTGGTAATTTCTTCAAGCAGAAACAGGGATTTTTCTTCCGACAATATGTTGTTTACCTGAAAGCAAAAGATGACTGCTCTGCTTATGTTTCATTTTTTTCTTTTCAGACCCTATTTAATGTTTGGTTTCAAGTGTTGCGAACAGGACATTTCCCAATGTGTGCAGCACGCAGCTGCTTCAAAAACAGACACAGCACTTGTTTTGTGATCACACAAATGAGCTCTGAAAATTAAATAAAAACCATGCTAATGGTTGTTACTGAAGAAGCTATAGCAGACAAAACAAGGCAACGGGTCGATTGAAGTGCTACTGGCGTCCGGCAGTCGAACAAAAAAGGTGCAGCGCATTTGGCGGACGATGATGGAATCAAAGATTGTGAGTAATCTATAAACACAGCACCTCTGGTGGGCAATAGTGGAAACGAAGGCTGGTAACCGGAACGCAAGATTGCCAATGTAATCAGTATACAAGATGGCAGGGACGAACGAATTTGAGTAATCAACGGCACTGACATCTTATGGAGCAGAGATGACAAGGGTTAGTGACGTCGTCAGGGGTAACGCCATCCAATATGGCGGCTGAATGACGTCATCCAAGGTGGCGTACTAATCCAAATCGCTAGCCTACACCCTGGGGCCAGCATCGGCTATTTCTAACTACTGCAACACAACAAATGAGGACTTTATGTTGATCTATATAAATGAGAACCATTCAAAACCTAAAAACAGCAGAGTGGTTTACAAATCACATAACCACAGCGAAGATCAGTAGGCATTGAGCTTCGCGGTGTGGTGTACTAGTCAAAAATAAACATCCTAGGCGTTAAGAACACAGCTGTGTTCACTGGGCAGGAATGGGTTTACTCCTCGTCCGATAGCTACACATCTCGAATGGATTTCATTTGGACGCGCCTCGTACGTGCGTGCTGGAAATAGTCTTTGTTCTGTTCTGATACAGTGCTTAATAATTTAAATCGAACTTAGGACTGAAATCCTACGTCTTAAATAACAACTGCAACCACTGCAATCACACGCGTGAAACTATTACCGGTAAAGATTCCAAACATTATTTTGTAGCAGTGCGCCTTCTCAGTTCTCCCGAGCTGACTTCCAAAATCCTGCGTGATGCAGGGTGTGGTACATAAATAAACGCCGAAAAGATTAGTTGAAGTTTACAGGTTTCTGGAAGCCAATATAGAAAAATAAAGAAATGCCAATCGTAAATAACAGTCTGTGCCTGCTTAGTGAGCAAATATTTTGACGGGGTAACACTTTCCTTCAGCGCGATATCTTACGCCGTACTAAAACGTGTAAATTTACGGGTGTAAAAAAATTGCTCGCCTGGTAATGCAGCAGTACGCAGGCGAAATATTTCTCACAAAGTCAGTGAAATACGTTACACGCTCTCCACGTTTAACTGGACACTTTCGAAAGCCCTGGTTAGGATCTACTTTTCTCGTTATTCTGTATCCTTCCGCCTGCAATGTGTAAAATGAACATTGTCGTGGCCCTGGCCACGTTATTCATGCGCCACGCAAATGAAGCTTGTGAAACAGAAAGGTTAGGAATTTATGCTTATTTAAGGCGTTGGCCACGGGAAAATGTTGCTATTTAATATTTCTACTACAACACTGGTCATCTTGTAAACATTACCTGTGACTACTTTGCCCTCAGATTGTTTTTCTGTTTGTATGGTTTTTGCAAAATGATACGTAAAAGTCAACATTTTACTGGTCAGTAGACACAAACTATTTTCAGAAAATTTAACAATTGTCACTTAAAGGTCTTGGCTTAATTCATTTCAAGGTATGCTTAGCTGAAGTTACTTTACAAAAATCCTGGGGCAGCCGCAACGATGCAAGAATTTCCTTATTTTCAGCATTTCTTTTTTAAACCTCAAAATCATTTCTTTGTGCGGTCTTAAAGATGTCTTGAAGTAGCTTTTGGTATCATCTTTCGATGTTAACTATCTTATTTCTATACATAAGTTAATTTTCATTATTTGTAAATTCCTAAAACGTAAAATTGTGATTTTGACGTGCGTTTGCGCAAAAAATATTGAGCTCGTATTTTTTGTCTAAAAGTTGAACAGTATGTGCTGGGAATATTAAATGACACATTTTTCGTGATTAACGCCCTTAACTTTTATATATTCGCTTCTAAAAACTTGTAGAACTTTATCAATTGTTTAGTGTTCATATATGTACTAGTGATGGAATAATCACTTGTAAAATAATCGATTCTTCTATTATTTAGTTACAATCAATTTATCGATTAATTAAAAATAATTCGATCATTCACCATTTTCAGCTGTTTATACTTAAACAAAACATTGCAGATACATACATGTTCCACATTTATTAAAACTATAAAATATTACCTTGAAACAGCAAATTTTTAAAATAGGAAGAATTATTAAAAATAAACAGAAAATATTTTGGAGAGAATAGTTTTTAACAGATTTATAGAAATATACAGTATTTGCGGTCAACAAGACAATCGATTATTTTTACCGATTATTTATTGGATTTAAAAAAATAATCGTAATCAATTCATTGAAACACAAAATTATGCTATTATCCCATCACTACATGCATTTATACGCGTTGGGAGGGCCTTTTTAAATCAAACCTTTGAAAAATCTCCCCATGTATGATGTGACGTATTCAGTTATTTTCTAAATACGCCCTGTATCACAAGCGTTTTATACTTGTGTTCATAAAAGTTACTTTCCCCCCTGTTAAGTTCAAATGATATCAATATGTTATCTATAAATTATAATGCTTCATTGATAAATAACTTGAATAGAAAACAGGGATAAAATAGGTATGTTGGTAACGCCTAGCGAGAAACAGTTCTTATACAAAATATCATTACAACTGAGTGCGCACGAATGTGGTGCGTTGTCCCTCTGGTTTAATTCTCCAGACTTGTCAAGCTTAAGGCGGAGGAATATCCTGGAAGTAGAACTTGAGCAGGGCTTCATAAAAGGCCGAAGTAATTGTGAATGGGCTATAGAAGCGTGTTTACCCGCGCGCGCTGCTCTTTGTGCGGTCCCGCCTCCTTCAAGCGGAGCAGAAGGGCGGCGAGATGTTCGGCCTCCGAGGTCGAGCTCTTTGATAGACTGCCAAAAAGCCGGCCTGGTACGCGCCGACGCCGACGCGACGCAGCGGTGCGGTCAGCGGGAGGTAAACTACGCGGCAGGAACCCACTCCAGCAGCCCGAGTCCAGGCGTGTTCCACAAGGCGACACCAGCCATCGTACAACTACTGGTCCGCGGTCGGTGGAAAACCTTTTGAAATCAACCCTTGAAAAAAAAAAAAAAAAAAAAAGGGATCTTTTCCAATCGGCTATTCACTGTAAACTGATCATTTTTAAAATCCCTGCTTAAGATCTAATTTTAGCCTATTCATCGCGTGTATTCTTCCACCTTAAGTAAAATTAACATGGCTATGGGCCTCATCACTTTATTCATGCGTCAGTCAAGTGAAACTTGTGAAATTATTAGAAAAGTAAACACTTAACAAATCTACTCAATTTTACACTTCGGTGTATTTAAAAAAAACCGGAAGATAAAGAAAAATTATCACAAATGGTTACCTAACACTTTTTATTCGACGTCAAGATGTGGAACTGTTTTCCGTCCATCGTTACCAACTTTACTGGGCGTATGTCACTCAGCACGCCCGTTAAAATATATGTAGTAAGGAGCAGTGATTTTTATAAGGTTGATTTCAAAAGTGCTCACTTTATCGCGAAAAGCCTTTATATACGTGTATCTTAACGGATCCACTTCCAGACTTGCTACTATAGTAACGATTGACAGTTATGTAGGAAAAGTAATTCAGTGTCTTAGCATAGTACTAGACGTGTGAAATTTGAATATGTGCACACTTATCTTATTTCATTCCCTTTGCGTTTATTTTATGCTTATTTTATGAATACAGGAGAACTAATTGACCAAATAGATACGCATTTATGTTCCTAACAATTTTACAGTTCAACATGATCGACGCATGAAGAAAGTGATTAGGTTCATAGCAATGTTAACTTTACATATCGTGGAAAGACATGATCAGCAGAAAATTAGATCATACTGATCTCTTTCAAAACTGCTCGATTAACCACGAACAGCGTAGGTATGTCGTCATTATCCTGTGTTGTAACGTAGAGCGTACAGAACGGACTTACGAATATGGAATGCTATGGTAGTTCATATAAATATATCTTATAAAATTGATACGGTACTTACTTTCAAAATGTCGGTCATGACAATATTTTAGTTTTACTTCGTTTATCAACCAAACAGTTCGGCTAATTTTTGCATCGTGCCGCAAAAGATTATCTTGTCGGCCTCACTTTGAAACTGATCGTGGCGACCGCTTATTCACCTGCCTCTTATCTCACCCGCCCGCTCAGCGCGTACGGGCTTCTCGTTACAGTATATATTACAAGCATCATATGTCTATATATAAATAACCACATTAGTCCGTCGCTTTGTAATATAACGCCACAAGAAGAAACGAAGTTTTTATGTAAGGTCTTAGGAAACAATGTACTGATTCCTATAGGCTGTTCACTGTAAAATAAACACTTTTGAAAGCCCTGCTCAAGATCTATTTGTATGCACGTTGAGTGTTCATCCGCCTTATGTTAAATTAACATTGCCACGGGCCTCACCACTTAATTCATGCGTCGGTGGTCATATTGTGGTCATATATATATATATATATATATATATATATATATATATATATATATATATATATATATATATATATATATATATATATATATTACATACACATATATGCATATATACACACACACACACACACACACACACATATATATATATATATATATATATATATATATATATATATATGCGTCGGTAAAATTATAAGGAAAGTAAGTATTTTAAAAGTATGCTAATTTTTACACTTTGATGCATCAAACAAAATACAGAAAGCGATAGAAATCATTTCACTTATCACAAATGGTTACCTAACGCTTTTTATTCGACGTTAAGTTATGGAATTACCCCCTCCCCCCTCCATCGTTACCAACTTTACTGGGCGCATGTCACTCAGTGCGCCCGTTAAAAATATGCAGGTAGGAGTAGTGACTTTTTACTAAGGTTGATTTCAAAAGTGCTCACTTTATCATGAACAGCCTTTACCGAATTTTACACGCAAGTAGTGCTATTCTAGGGCATTTAAACTTATATGTTTTAGGCGAGGTTAGCCCTTTATTACGGCATTAATATAAATAATTCAGATGAATTACGGTATATCTGTTAAACTATTCAACCAAATTCTGTACGCAAACGATATTAAAAAGCAGCAGAGATCCACTTGTTTCTCTATAAGCGCCAGGCGAGAAAATGGAACATTTTGCCATATTTCCTGTGTAACTGTTCATATAATTTCAACCAAATGTCGCACACCAGTCGTGCTTTTAAGAACGCTATGTACACGTAACATGATTTAAGTACGGCCAGACACTGATTATCAAAATGGCGTTCGTATGAATACTTTAGAGCAGTTTGACATATTTACTAAACAATTTAACCAAATTTAACCAAACTTCGTATGCTGAGAGTATATCTTAGAAGCATCGCACACACGACCTATTTTTAGGCAATTTTTGTACGATAGTACCAAAGAAGAAAATCGAATTTTTATGCCGTATCTCGGGAACCAATCAAACAATTTGTACCAAATTCCTCAAACAAGTACTGCCATGCAAGCTCATATTAAAGTGGTTCTGATGCTTATTTTCAAAATGACGACCCTGCAATTATTTTAAGCTTAGTAAACCCATGCTCCGAAGCTCATGCTCCGAATTCTACCTCCGCAATGCAGTTCGTTGCACGATAACTCATGGTATAGGCTATTCACGGTAAAGTGACCACTTTTTAATGCCCTGCAAAATTTTTCCTTTTAATTAATTTCTACTTTTCCTCTACTTCTTAATGTAAACATTGCAATATTACTACTAAACACAGTGTATACTATCTATCACTCTCAAAAGTTAACGCCTGAGACTGCAATAAAATATATTTTTTAAGGGGTCAATGCCTTTTGGCAGGGCCTTAAAAAGTGCTCACTTTACCGTGAACATCCTATACGAGGTTTTTGGATTCGAGCCCTGTGTAAGGTGTGCGAGTATTCGCAACTATCTCACAAGTGTCGCGTACGTTTCTGGTTGAATCTCTAATGATATTGCTGTCAATATAATCAGGCCTACCTACCAGCTAAATATTTAAGCACATAAGATGAAATAAATTTTCGTCCATGTAAAGGAAAGTAGACTCATTAGTTATGTCAGTAACTTCGTGTTGTCTTACGAGCATCGTAGCCTATAATGTGATTTAAATGATATAATCGGATTCTTGTATTTTAGTACAATATGGTTCGATAAAAGTAAACGACACAATTTCTGTTATGAAAGTCTGACGACATACGGTCGTACTTCTCTCCACTTGAAGTACGTGATAATTCCACTCGTGCCATGGTTTTTAGTTAAAAACTGTACATTAGTTATACTCAAAGCGACGTTTCCATAACACCACCTTCTTGGTAGCCTCTAGCAGTTACGTGATAAATTTATGAATTCCTGGTTATTATTATTATTTGACGTTGCTCACTTTACGCTCTTCGTTTAATCAATGATTCATTGATTTCCTTTTGATTGTAGTAAGACAACTACGTTTGCGATCAATTTTCACTGTGCGTAAACTACGCCGCCACAAACCATATGCTTAGGTGATTTACTTTATTGCCCTAAACTATGCACGTCAGAAAAAAAAGTAGCTAAATGTTGTTTCCTTATAGACTATCTATCCAAAGAATTCAAAACAAGCATAATTTACGGTGAATACAAATGACAAATCCTTACCGGGATTCGAACGCGAAACCCGTAACTTGGTGGAAGCGAACAAACCAATTTACAAATTATATTAAAACTATACTCATGAATATCAAATATTATATAGTAATTTTTACCGCATTAGCCGAACACAATAGTTCTAATCATGCACGAGTTATGAATTCTGGTTCACAGACCGTTCATAGTTCCTTCCAACTTTCCGGCATCCTGCTAAAGTTCCACTTTCGGGCTGCACGCATAACTTGTACTTCCGCCACACAGTAGACACACACGAGTCTAAAGCATATCAAGGCGAGAACAACGCACGGTATTTGTGCGTGCGCTCGACTGAGAACTAAAAATAAAAATTTTCATACACAACAAAATGTGTTTTACTACAGTTTTAACTGAAAACGTAAATACGTTTACTTTAAAAGTTACGCACTAAAACCGATCTAATATTTAAGGTAAAAGCTATTTTTTTTGTCAGCTATTACCAACATAGTTATTTCTCTCTGTTATAATGCGTATTATATTATAATTAATAGACAAAATATACGTTGTTAAGAGTTATATGGACCTGCACGTTTTTTTTTTTTTTGTGAAATAGTAGTTGTTTGCGCGAATACGCGTATCTCGGTAAATAAATGTTCTGCAAATACGACTTTTTGTCAGAAAAGATAAAAAAAAAATATAAAAAAATTATATATGTCCCTATTATTTTACTTTTGTCATATTTAATATATTCTTGGAGAAAAAAAAAATCGTGGAGAAGGTCAAATATCGCATTTTTAAAGCTTGCCTGTGCAGTTTCCTTAAAAGGCAAAAGGAAAAGTACACAGAGATAAGGACGTAGTTTAATCTGTGGGCTTTTATCGCGTGTAATAAAACCCCACTGTTACAGATCTGAATTGCGCAGTACAGCGTCGCGATGCACGCCTTGCGCGTAGGAGCGATGAGACACTAGGCGAGGGTGATAGTGTCGCTCGTATTACTCCCTCACTTCTTGACCTTGGACGCGAGAACTATAAAACAATTGATACATGTGATTTACGTAGGACACAGGCAAACATCTTATACCCGAAGCGATTTTTCAAATGATTGAATCAAAAAGTGTGACGATGCCACGACCATACTATTACGGAATGTTATCGCGGTATACACGTTCAAATTTAATTTTATGTGTGCTGAAGTGCGAGGTAATCTAGAAATTGATATATACAGGTTTGTCGACGCGGGGGGAAAAGAGCGACTTAAAAATCGAATAGCCTGGAAGTGAAGCGCAGGGACTGTTCATTTCGAAACCTGGCAGGAGCAGACGAGAAATAACTGTCGGAGTGTCGGGGCTGCGTCGGGGTCGGAAGGATGGGCGTTTAAGGATGGGGAGGGGGGGGGGGGGTGGCGGTTGCAAGCGAGTGTCGCCGTGGTGATAGCAGCGTCAGTTTCCAATTTGCTGGGCGGACGGCCAATCACGGGGCAGAATGGCGACAGCTAGTATTCGTGCGAGAGACGGGCTGCGCTTCAACAGCCACCCGGCTGGGCGAGACAATGTCATTCCACAGTAGAAAATAAACGCCTGGAGATAGAACTCGAAAGATTTATAATTTAAAAAAAAACCTACATTAATGCTTATTAATTCATCCCACTAATGAGCGTTTCGCAAATAAGTAATCCTTCTTAATAATTTCATTTCCACATATTTTTTTCTGGTGTTGCAAATAATAACATTTTTATGCGCACTGTACTTAACCCTGCGTCACAACACTTGGGTCTGCCAGATCCCAGTAAATTTCCTTTTAGCAGCGCCTCTTTTAATGTAGGTGTACGGAATTTTCCCCCTACGTGTAAATTCAGTTGATAGCACCCCCTAAACGTTTGTGCAATAATTCACCACATTCTGTTTCAGTTGCTTGTTACAGAGAGGTTGGAATTCATCTTGGGGTTCCGTGGACCCCAGTGTGGTGACCATGTATGCATGTGCGTGCAGTGTTTCTAACATGCAATAATTTATTTTGGCGTTATCTGAGTGCAGTTTTCACTCAAATATTTACATAATGGCTAGTTCTAGTTCTAAAAATAATCCACCATCTCAAGATGACGAAATGCGATCTTTGTTGTTGGATGATGAAGGTGAGAGTGATGAAGAATCTCTTTTTTATCTCAATTTGGGTTTTATATTTTTGTTGCTATTTGTTTTATTAAACTATAAACATTTTATATTATACATTTTAACAATTTATCTTATACATTTTAATAATTTTTAGTGTATGGAAATAAATATATTTAGTAAACATACATTTCCATTTTTTCTAACATTTTATAAATTTTGAAAATTTGGGGTCTATATGACCCCAATGTGGTTACTGTGTGATGATTTTTACAGTGTGGCGATGAAGGGTTAAGCCGACAGAAACCAATACGGTGTAGGTAATGCGTTCGGTGACCAGTGGTCTGAATCAGTCATGACCTAAAACAGTGACATGGTTTACAAATCAATTACCGCCAGCAGCACCTGCCAAATATTACATTCCTGTGCAACACGTAAACAATATTATCTGCACTGGGTATGAAAGGGTTGATATTGTTTGCAAGTTATTTGTCATGTACACATAAATCGGATAAAATTACGGTATAGGATGTTCATGGTTATTTGAGAACTTTTGTAGCCAACCTTTGAAAATATTACTGTCCCTAACGGCATATGTTTTAACGGACACATTGATTGGCAAGTGCCGAGTAAAGCCAGTATAGGTTACTTACGGTAAAATGAGCACTTTTGAAAGACCATCTTCAGATCTACATGTATGCACGTTATGTATTCTTCCGCCTTATGTAAGAATAACTTCGTCATGGGCTTCGTCACTTTATTCATGCGTCGGGCAAGTGAAATAGGGAAATTATTAGAAAAGTAAACATTTAACAAATCTGCTAATTTTTACACTTCAGTGCATTAAAAAAACAGGAAAATAAAAAATTATCTAAGCTATCACAAATGGTTATCTAACACATTTTATTCGACTTAAGATACGGAACTACTTCCCATCCATCGTTACCAACTTTACTAGGCGCATGTCATTCAGCGCGCTCGTTTAAATATATGCAGGCAGAGGCAGCGCCTGTTTTCTTAGGTTGATTTCAAAAGTGTTCACTTTATAGTGAACAGCCTTTAACTACGGAGGCGAAGAATTTGCACGTACAGACGTCGAATTAAAAATGTTAGGTGGACATTTGTGAATGCTGAAATTATTATTTTTTTACTTTCCATTTTTAATACATTTAAAAGTAAGAATTAATGAATTTGTAAAATATTTACTCGTCAAATAATTTTAATTTCACGTGACCGACGTGAGAACAAAGGTGATCAGACCCATGGTAATGTTCATTCGACAAACACTGGAAGAACACGCGATGTAAATGCGAGCAATCTTCAGCAGAGATCTCTGAAGTGCTACAGCCTATAGAAAAATTGTAGGAATTCCAAAAGACAAGGGAAAATTACCACATAAAAAAGTATACTATTCCATTTCAAAAGTGCTCACTTTATCGCGAACAGCCTTTGGTTGTTTTCTGAAGTGTCGCATAACCTTCCGACATCCCAAAAGCAGCGACGTGTTTACGTACTGAACGCCTTGGAGATCGTTCGATTGATATCTCACCGCGTGAACATTGTCTGGTGTCCTGACGGTCCGAAGTCTATAGGCCGTCCACGGTAAAGTGAGCACTTTTTGAAGTTGTTTGATCAGACATAATAACCAATAAATGCACTTAATTGTGGCCTCGGACTTTTGATTCTGTGTATGGCGAATGTATACACTGCGTTTATTATTAACTTGGCAAGATTTACATTAACAAGCGGTGGAAGGATAGAAATTGGTTGAAAGAAAAAAGTAACTAGCACTTCAAAAGTGCTCACTTTATCGTGGACGACCTATACCAGGCGGTTTTCTGTTGAGGGAGGACCCAATGGCCCGAAAGTTTGAAACCCATCGCGATATCGTTTTGCGCTCGGATATGGCGGCATTACCACCAAGCGCAAAATGTCCACGGGACGCTCTCAGCGTCGTGGTCAAAGATTCGTTTTTAATGAAGGCTTCAACAACGAGCGCACGATGCTCACTGCCCAGGCCATGCTGGCAACTGTCGTGCCGTGTTCTCTTTCCTTCCCTCCACGCACTACCCCGACCACGGTACCCCGCTGTGATCCATTTAACTGCGTCACTGCCGATGTGCGGGGAGCACTGGGACTGTGTAAGGACGGAGTGAATAGCGGTCGGGTGGGTGTAACGTGGTGGACGTCGACGAACGGGTGTTGTTTCCAATTGCTGATTCCTGCATGTGCGTCATTCCATGTCGTCCCACCGAGCGCCAACATTGTTATCGCTGACGCAACGCAGTTAGTTGCCTGCGTTCCACCCTGGACGATCGTGATCATTATGCTAAATATCGCTGTACGGATATCGCAATGTCGCACCGCTGACTTGCGTGTGACAATATTCATGCCCGATTGAAACAAAGCTGTGTAGTATGTGCTTTTTATTACAGTTGTTACATTATATTGTAATTCGGTTTGCAAATGTGGGCATTATTTCTGCTGCATCCTGTTATTTGAGGGCTTGGCTTGGTTCCAACTGGACTACGACCCGGGCCCCACCCCACCACGACGAGACGTCGCCAGAGCGTAATAGCTTTTATGAAGTTAGATGAAGAATTTTTCTAATGGCGCAGCTTATTTTCCTGTCCATCATGTATTCTTCCACCAAATTTGAAAATTCACACAGCCCAGAATGCCATCTAAACTTTTAAGAATTTGTCTAAAATCCATTTGCACTCATGTAGAAGAAAATAGGCTCATTAGTTACCAGTAACGTCTTGTGTTTCTTTGAAGAAGTCGTTTTTTTTGGCGAGAATTTGTTACTACACAACAAGTGCACATACCAACTTAGTAGTCACATGATTTATGATAAACTTCATCACACGGAACGCGTTTTTTTTTTTTTTTTTTTTTTTTTTTTCTCCAATTAAAATTACTAAGGTTAATAATATGTGTGTCAACTCTCGGCTTCATACGCTCTTCTATAGCCTGTTCACGGTTAAGTGAGCACTTTTTAAGGCCCTTATAATTTTTTCCTTTCATCCAGTTTCCATTTTCCTGCTGCTTTTTAGTATAAACATTGCAATGTGACCAATAAACGCAGTGTATACATTTCACCCCCCCCCCCCCATCAAAATCAATGTCTGAGGCTGCAATAAGTATATTTAGTGGCCGTTCACGATAAAGTGAGCACTTTTGAAACCCTAGTTACTTTTTTCTTTCAACCAATTTATATCCTTCTCCCACTTGTTAATGTAAACCCTGGCATGTGAGTAATAAACACGATGTATACATTCACCATACCCAAAACCAAAAGTCCGAGGCCACAATGAAACGTATTTATTGGTTATTATTTTTGATAAAACAGCTTCAAATAGTGCTCACTTTATCGTGAACGGCCTATAGTGTTTAATGGTTGTTGGGGGGGGGGGCTTAAAAAGTGCTCACTTTAGTGAACAGCGTATAATGTGTTTCTTATGCAGCACTACAAGGCGAGCAAAATTTGTTTGAGTCAAAAGACGTTGGCCTTAATAGTACCAAGAAATTATATATGTTAGTTGATGTTAAGAAATATATTGGCGAGTTTAAAATACACACTTGCTAATACTCTTTTATTTCAAACGTTTTCATTTTTTTTATCTCTAGTGCAATATATGTTTGATTTTTAACGTTCATGATTACGCA